>JAFBJT010025409.1:4130-40063 GCA_016785325.1 Chascanopsetta lugubris | reverse complement strand
GGGGGGGGGGCCGGGGGGGGGGGCTGAGGTCGGGAGGAAGCGGCGGCGGCGGCAGATCCCGTTTTCCTTGGTGTGGCGTCTGTGTGGAGGTTCATGTTGGAGCCGCCGCCTCCTGTCTTCATACAAGCGGCTCAGAGAAATTGGAAAAGTTGCAGCGATGGATCGGAGGTGACCTGGAAACAAAAGCAATCAGGGCTGCATGAGGATGTGGGAGCAGTGGGCCACCAGCCGCCGCCGCCGCCGCCGCCGCCACCGCCACCATCAGCCTGGGATCCAGCCGCTCTGTCAATAAAAGAAGAAATACCTTCTGAGGCTCGAGGCCGAGGGCAAAGAGGAGTCTGCAATTTCACACCTTCATGTACCTGGATGCAGGACATTTTTCATGTGACTCCGCCCCCTCACGCCGTACAACACAATCAGTTGTCGTGGACAGATTGTAGACGACGATAAAAATGATTCCTCTCATCACAAACGGAGGGAAGCGGCGGCGGCGGGCGTGAGGATGGGGAGGAGGAGGAGGAGGAGGAGGAGGAGGAGGTCAGCTCCTCTTCCTCCTCCCGTCCGATGGCGGCGTGTGGACATAATTATTTTCTAAACTAAATAAACTGGAATTTAACCACAAATCAATCAGATCTCCACATGAAGAAGTTCAGACTCAATCAAAGCAGGAAGAAAAAAAATCAATTCTGACCAATTACAGCAGCTTTCATTAGCGTATGCAAATGAGACGCTCAGTGAGACTGAGGCCCGGTCTCACAGATCCTCCTGGTGGCCGCGACTCGCACCTGCAGCTCGTCTGTGTGCAGACAACATGTAAACAACAACAGACACTGACAATATAGTTTATAATAATAGAGTATCAGACAGAGACAGTTTTATATTCATGAAGATGAATGTAAATACAAAATGTAAACATTATAGAAATAATTCTATTAATAATTCTAATAATCCTAATCAAATAATATACAGAAAATTCTGTTTTACTACCAATAACAGTTATTACTGTCTATGTTGATGATGAACATTCTTTATATTAAAATTTAGTTTTATATTTTATTTCACATCTATGTCACGTTTTTATATCTTAATTTCTCATTCAATTCAATATTGTTTCAATGTAGTGAAATGATGTAGTGAAAATATTCTTTAAAGCAAATGATATCTCTTCAAGTGTAAGATCTTAAATAAATGATGATTAGCACATTTTATTTTATTTTATTTTATTTTGATTCATTTAATTTAAAATATAGATTGAAGTTTCTCATCAGCTGACTTGTCTTTTAACCCCCATGATTATAAATAGCCCTCTTTCTATTTTTAGATATTCTGCTACAGATCCAACTCATAATTCAATCAGCTGGTTCCCAACCGGAGTCCCGGGGGTCTGCGGGGGGGACGTCACTTTCAGTCCGAGGGTCGTCACACGACCGACACACTGATATCGATCTGTGTGTGTGTGAGCGGCCTCGCATACATCACGACGGCAAACACACGCAGAAAAAACGTCTGTAAAGACGTTAGGCCGCCACTAATGGCGAGCGGCGGAGCAAGCCTCGGTCATTTAGGCCCTGAGTGGTGGCGGCGGCGGCGGCGGCGGCGGCGGCGGGTGGTTGGCAGCACGGGCCTGATTTAAAATGATGTCGTCGCAGGACGAGGTTGACTTTGTAAAGGTTTTGATATTTACTGAGTGTAGCTGCTTGGTGTTTGTATAGACGAGCGCAGGAGGGGCCGTGTTGTGAGGTGGCGTGCGGGCGGCGGGCGGGCGGGTGGTATAGAGTTGGGGTCAGTCCTCTGCCTTTGATGATGTCCCTCTGAAATCTATCTGAATCCCATTAGATTGGATCAAAGGATGTGCAGACACATACATCACAGTAAATGCTGCGGCGCTGCAGCGCTCGCCAACAATCCCACCTCAACAATCAGGTTATAGAATCGGCTTTAGATCCTATTAATAATTCACTATCCTGTTAGTGGAGAACAAACATTTCTGTTCAAGCAATTTGAGTCTGGGGATTGTTATTAGAGCCGGAGGCCGACGCCCACAACGCCACCGCCACCGCCGCTAAACCCCACTGTGTGTGCACGAATCACTCGCTGCTATTTCACAGTGTCTGCCCGCTTTATTACAGCTGGAAACGTGTGTGTGTGTGTGTGTGTGTGTGTGTGTGTGTGTGTGTGTGTGTGTGTGTGTTCAAAGCAGGAGAAGAAGTCACATCATCATTTCACACAAACTAACATTGTCTCCATCGATCAGACGTCAGTAAAAACATTTTAAATATTTAGATGAAAAAATGAAGGAATTCTTCTTGACTTCAAAATAAAACACGCAGAGAAACGTTGGAGCTGCAGATGAAACATAAAAAAACAGGAACAGATCATTTTTAGAGAACAAGTTGAATATGAAGAGATGTAAAAATATATCTATATTTCTAATTTAAGAAAATGTTGATTCTCAGTGTTAAAGAAAAATGTAAAAATGGATTTTCCATCAGGTTCATTTGATCAGAGTAAATCTGAAGATTCATTTTAAAAAAGTACATTTGAAACAGGCTGATTCTGATGCGATTGACTGAAAACAGTTCCCTCTGAATCGTGGATCATTTCATATTGATCGTGTTTGTATCATGTCACAGATCTGATGTTGGAGGAGCAGCTTGAATCTTTCAAATGAAACCTTTTCTCTCATCACAGAATCAGATGGAGCATTTGAAAATGTCTTTGTTTATGACTTTGATTCGCTCTCTCTTTTTGAAGTGGTTGACGAGGTGATTCCTGTGATGAAAGAGCTTCCTCACATCAGGTTCCTGCTGCCAGGTTCCGGAGCCTCCGCTCCTCTGTGAGAACCCTGCAGGGGCCTCGGCCCACAGGTTGGAGAACCTTCCTTCTCATTTTGGAAAAGAAGCAAATGTCTTCAGGGAAAATCAGAGGAAATAAGAAAATACAAGCAGCCCTTTATTTTCAGATGCATTCAAAGGAATCTGGATCATTCATTTATTATATTCTACATAATCTTTATTTTATGTGTCTTAGTTTCTCTCATTTTAATTCTGCTTTTTTTCTTTTTCTCTTTTTTTTCTCAATTTTTCAACCTGACGACGGATGATCTTTACTTTTATTCTCATTTAGTATTTTCCTATGATGTCACAATGAGGTCAGAGGTCAAGTTTATCAGATGTTTCCTGATGGACAAAATCAAACTAATGAATAATTAATTAGTCTTAAACTGATTTGACCCATTATTTTTAGTGTGTGTGAGTGTGTGTGTGTGTGTGTGTGTGTGTGTGTTGTGTAAATAAAGCCCCACATTCACTTTAAAAACACATTTATAAACAGATAAAAACATTTAAACACGATTTGATTTGGTTCTTCTCAGCAATCACATGAGCCTGAATCAACTGTTGTCACACGGTGCCCCCTGCTGGTGACTATACAGCATTACATCCAGCAGGTCAGGAAACAGGAGACCTGAGCTGACGTTTGCTTTAAAACAAACACAAAAAAAATCCAGAAAGTGGTTGATGGTGATGACGTCATCACTCGTCCGTGGTGCTGTTGTGTCCGATGATGATGCTGCTGTACTTCCTCTGCTCCTCCTCCTTCAGGGAGTCCTTCACCTTCGCTCGCTTCAGTCCTCCGTCCCTGGAGAAGAGAATTACAACAATTTAATTCTACAAAATGATGATTACACACAACAAATGTGACACATTAACGTATCATAATTATTATTATTATGATTAGAATAGTATTTATCAATGATCCTGACCAGTCCAGTTCCAGGAGTCCTCCCTGTTGAGCGATGGCAGATTTCACTCTGTTTGCAAACTGAACTGCATCCTCACCGTCCTGCTCCCGTCGCCATGGTAACACAGAGCAAATGGTTATTTGTGTGATAGGATGCTCATGTGACTCAAAGACCTGTCAATCAGTCATCATGCAATGAGTTCTTAAACCTGAGAAACTTTTTTATGTTCTTCACGTTGTGTGATTTTTTTTTTTTTCATTTTGTAGGCGGAGCATAAATACCTGGATGGTCATGGGGGGGAGGTACCACACGTTGACGACGATGGCCCAGCTCGTCATCATACGGAGCAGGTAACTCACCATGTTGTATTTACTGCTGTTCCAGAAGGCATCGCCGAACCGAGGGTCATACTGAGAGAGAGAGGGGGGGGGGGCGTTACAGAGACAGGTGGAGCAGCAGCGTGACGGCGGCGGCGGTGGTTTGTACCTTGATGGCGATAGGGTGGATTGTTCCTCCGATTTCAAAACTTCCTTTTTTAAACATCATGACAGACGTGTTGTTGATGCAGGTTCCTGTTTAACACGCGCGCGCACACACACACACACACACACACACTCAGGAAGTCATTATCTAACCGCCTCCGTGTCCTCGCCCACCTCACATGAGGAGCGTTCACCGACCTTCAGGAAAAATCAGGATGGGAAGTTTGTCCTTTGCTGCGACGTGAGCTCTGAGCCTGCAGAGACAGGAAGAGCTTTTCATGACTCAGCATTGGTCGTCACGGCAACGAGGACAATCCAGGAAACTCTGGACAAACTGCCACTTCTCATCGGTGACTTCTGACCTGTTGGTGACGGCGTGTCGATCTTTCATCTCCGACCTCTCGAACCAAACGTGTGGACACGACCGGACCATCGACCTCTGGATGACCCCCATCAACCCGCCGTGGATCTGACCTACCTGAGGACGACAGGAAGTACCCGGCAATGACTGTCACGTCACAAACGCGCCGAGTCGCCGCGGCAACAACACTCACCATCGCGTAGCAGCCGTCATTGGCCAGAATCACCACGTCGATCGGTGTCGTGTGATTGGCTACACAGATTCCTCCTTTCTGAGGTTTGTTCTCTCTGTGGACACAAGAAGTCATCGGACACTTTGCTCAAGTAAACCTTTGTAAACTCCACTTGTGTGATGGCTGGGACTCGAACCTGTGGTGGTAGTGGACGGTCGCAGACAAACCTCGAGCACAGATTCTGTAGCAGGTCAAATGAACCAGTTCACTGAGCCACGTCTTCGCGCTTGACACACAGAGAGCACACGTCGTCATGGAAACACACGCAGAAAGGATGTAAACAACACCTGTAAAGCGATTGTCGTACCTGCTCTCGGGGAGGAATCCAACCAGACTCGTTCCGATCACGAGCCACGAGAGTCCGATCACGGCCAGAGTGATTCTGCACCACCGTCACCAGGGGGAGCAGAGTATTTACACTTGTCTGTCATGGAGTATTTTGATTTCACTGAAGCGTGAGACGTAGTAGCGCAGACACCGACCTGAGCGGGAAGAGGAGGCAGTAGCGTACGAAGACGCCGACCCCCCAGATGATGGTGAGGCGGAGGCTGATGTAGTGGAAGTTCTGGTTGGTGCGAGTCAGCAGGTTCCAGGACACCAGCTCCTCCGAGGAGAAACGCTGAGTCACCTCGTCCTCCACGATCCTCTCCATGCCGGTCTTACAGAAGTAGAAGGCGTCGCTGAGGGAAAACTCCCTCTCCGGCGCCATCTCCTCCTCCATCGAACCGCCCGCGCGCTCAATGATCCCTGAACGGATCAATAAGAATCAACAATAACGCTCACCATGATCAGAAACGATTTCAACTATTTTCAAACATGTTTACATGACTTTAACCTTGTAACACAATATAATGTGATATAATATGATACAATATAATATAATGTCATGTACTGTAACAAAGCGGCCAGTGATAATGTGTATTGAATGTGAAGCTGTAATAATGAGGTAAAGTGTGTGTGTGTGTGTGTGTGTGTGTGTGTGTGTTTGGTTAAACTTATGTAATCAGCTGTTGTTGCATCATCACGCTGAATTGAGCCATGTGCTTTTTTTTCACGCTGACACTGGAGTCGACCAATCAGGAGCTCCCACACTCCCTGCCACAGGGTCACGTGACCGGCAGCTGAGACCAGTGTGTCATGTGTCTAATTCTTGTGATTATCATGAAGTGTTTTCATGACACATGTGACAAAGTTAATTCACAGCGCATAACACGATGAGTGAAGATAGATTCATGTTAGCAGTTGAAATGAATCGCACCTCTTAAAGGGACAGTTCAACAAAAACACAACAAGCGGAAATGTATTTTCTGCCCTTTCTGCTGCCACCTAGCGACGCAGCTGAGGATAACAGGATGCAGAAGTTTGAATATGTGTGTGTGCATGTTTGTGTGTCTGCATGCATATATGTATGCATGTCATCCTCAACCGCTTTTCCAGTCATCTGGGTCACGGGGTATTTCTACCAGTACACATAGGGCCATACGGGGTATCAGTGTCAGGGCCAGAAAGGGATTTGAACCAGTGACCTTTGCCTCCGAAGGCAACTGCTCTACTCACTGCCGCCTCAGTTTTTTTTTTACGTATAAGCTGCGGGAGTGGCCTGCGTGTCACTCCACCACCACAGGGGTCACTATAAACAACCATTTCTGTAACGTTACGTAAAGCTCCTTTAAGATAGAATGGAGTGAACTGACCGTTGGGCAGAAAGACGGGAACACTGGGCTGCTCCTGTTGTCCTCTCTGGATTCGTATCGTCGCCCACTGTGAACACACGGCATGTTAGGGCTGTACACACACACACACACACATACACACACACACTCATAAATCCCATGTATGTTCAGTGAAGGTGACAACAGGTGTGAATTGTGTGTGACTTCACCCCCAGGATCTTGACCAGGACCTGGATGTAGACGCTGGTGACGCCCAGCGAGAGGCCGAACATGGCGGGAACCATGATGAAGAACACCACCACGAAGATCCAGGCGTGGAACACGCCCACCGCCGCCGCCCACAGGTCGTCCATCTCCACAGCAGAGGGGGTCGACGTCACCTCATCCTCTGAGAGCCACTCAGCATTTTTCACTCGCAGTGAGCTGAAGTAATAGAAGTACAGAGTACTACCGTAAAGTAAGTGTACCTCGGATACTTGCAGTACTTTAAGTTGACACATCAGATGCTTCAGTTTCATTGTTCTATTCTTTAAACTAAGAGTTCTTTCAATAAACGAATTAATTAATTACTAAGTGTAACATTGGAATGGAGTATACATTGCTGTATTTTTACTTTAACTTCAGAAAAGTGTAGTAATCGGCTTAATGAGTCGTCAAAACCCAAAGTACAGCCTATGTATATTGCTTAGACTTAGACTTTGGATTCTACAACTTCACCATGTAAAGAAAACTTTGGATACAGCTGCACTTGTTGATGATCAAATAACATTAAAGGTATAATAAGAGTGAAGACTGTCAGTAAGTACTTGAACATGTTCACACGTTACATAACTGTATTAGAGACTAACATTAATACCACGCACTGTTCCAGCTGTGACAGGAATCGAGTGCAAGTACTTGAGTATCAGTCCAGATGGATAGTGACCGTTGGTCGAAGTCAGACGCTTAAACTGAACTAAAGTAAATAAACTGAGTCAAGTTCAACCGCTGACACATAAAGACAAACATGTTGTTGTTGTTTGTTTACCTGTTGAGAGATGAGACGTAAAACCTCTCGAAAAAAAACCCAAAAAACGAAGTATAATGTGTCTGCTGCTCCGCTACTACACCAAGTTAAGCCACGCCCTCTGGGTGACGACTCCTCGTGACGCGATGACGTAGTTCAGTGCGCCGCAGAGACGCCCGTTATCATCTAGCAGGAGGTTAGCATTAGCCCTTCTGCAACCGGCGAGTAGCACGACACCTGTAAGCTAGCACAGCGTTAGCACTGTGTTGACATGAGGTTAGCATCAGCAGTAAGGCAGCTATGTTAGGATGAATGGTTAGCGTCACATTAGCATCACATTAGCGGGGACGTTAGCATCACACTAGCATGTGTTCAGCCGCTCTGTTATGAATCAGAAACATGGCGGAACCCACAGTCCGAATGTCCGGGATCGTTTTATCCTCGTTGATGTTTCAGCATCTGAACAGTGACTCGGACTCGGTGAGGCTCTTTATTGTGTTTACTTTAATTTGGCAGCGTCTCAAAGTTCCTGAACAGAAGCTCCAGGAACTTAGCGAAGCTAACAAACACAATGTAACTGGACTTTCTCAGGAACTCATTCCTGTTTTAAAGTCACTTTTATTTTGTAGGAGAACTGAGGAAACTTCAAATTAAAAACCCGTGTCTCCATAGCTTTGATACTGTAGTCATTTATCAACAGGTGTTCCATCAAAGGTAGAACGTTCCCTTTGAAAATCATCTGATTTTATATTAAATTGGTTCTGGTGAAGCCTGCATTGTCGCCAATGGACTCTGGGTCTAATATAATATAAACATGAGTGTGTTGGACGATTCGGCTCAATTAGAATTAATTCAGTTATTTGTATTTACAAATTATTTCAAATATCATGCACTCAGCTGCCATTGACTTGTAAAGTCATACACTTAGACTTGCAGTACACAGGAAATAGTCCAGTGTTTACTCATCATAACTTCAGTTACATTGATTATGTTTATTATGATCTGATATCATTGATCCTGCAGTTATCTATTAGAGTTCCAGAATATAGTACGTGAGTTCTCTGGCTGTTGGATGAAATGTTGCCCCCTGTAGGAGAGAACTATATGACACGCTAATGTGTTCTGTGTTCAGGAGGGTCTGATCCTGGGTGAGAGCAAGTTTGAAGAGCAGGTCACGATCAACGACTCTCAGGCGGAGCACATCCACATCGAGGAGATCTACAGTGAGAGACGCCATTTTGAACTTTTGTGTACTTGAACTTAATCACCTTCACGTTTTGATAATCAATATTTGTTCTGCTGCAGATATTCAGAAGCACATCACCTGTCACAAGCTGCACAGGTGAGATTTTCTCTGCATCACAGCTGAAACCGTTATTGATTTAATTATGTAAATGAGTTTCATTTCCTGTGTGTGAAGTTTCTACAACAGTGTGGGAGACGTGGACATGGAGGCGCTGCAGGACGTCCTGGCAGACAACAAGCAGGTAACAATAACACCTGAGTGTGGATCTGCAGCTTCACTGCGTCGGTGCTGATGTTGTTGTTGTGGTTCACCTGCAGAAGGACGTGATTGGCTGGTACAGGCAGAGGCGGAGCACGGATCAGCGAATGACCTTCAGGGAAAAGATCGTCCACGAGAACCTGAAGACGTCTCTGTCCAACCCTCACATGGTGTTCGTGCTGCTGACGCCCGGTCAACTGACGTCCACGGGCTCCACGCACAGGACGGAGTTCGCCGCCTTCATCTCGCGCAGCAGGTAAACACCGGCGCCACTGTTCAAAACGATTGAAATGATTGATCAATGTACCACTGTTTGGCCACTGTGTGTTTTTAAAAACCACATGAGGAACAGGAATCAACATGTATGATGTTTGGAGAGTGACGTGTCGGATGTTTCTTCTTCTGTGAAGGTCGTTCCTCAACATCCCCGTCCTCATCACGAACCTGGGTTTACTGGAGCAGCTGGCGTACTGGAAGGTGCCCACTTCCTGTTCGGCGGCGGGTTATAGCCTCACCATGAAGAAACACGGGTACAATCGCAGTGATGCTCATCACGGTTCACTCACGTGTGTGTCATGTTTACATCATGTGTCACACCGTTGTCCTTTTCTCCGTCCAGGTCAAAGTTCTTCTCCTCCAACGGTCTCCTGAGAGAGGTCAACGAGGTCAACAAGATGAACGACTCGCTGCAGGCCGAGCTTCAGGTGAGAGGAAACCTGCACTTTTATTATTATTCACTTGAGCTTGGTGCCGAAAGGTCAAAGGTCACGATGACTTCACAACGCTGAGGTCAAGTCGTAGTGATTAAAAGTCCCTCAGAATATTGTAACCTCCTTCTGTGGCCTCTGAGCCATCACTGTGACCCCTGACCTCCTGGTGAGGTCGTTGACCTTGCGATTCTCGTGCGTGGGACAGAAATCCTGCCGAGACGTGGAGGAGAGCGAGCGTCTGATGGCGTCGCTGCAGTCGGACGTTTCCGCGCTGAGGAGGAGACTCCGAGAGAGACGGCAGAACGGAGCGAGCCGAGGTCAGAAAAGTTTCCACCTGTCGACTTTTCATCCTCCGCTCAGAAACTCGTCTTCATGTTGTTTGTTGTGTTGGAACAGAAACTGCCGACGATCACAGGCGCAACCTGCTGCTGCGCGACGCCCTCAGCACTCTGTTCGCCGGCTCGCCGCTCTTCCACACACAGACTCTCACTCTGGAGGCGTGTCCTGTTCCCGACCTCCACCACGACTCCCAACGCAACAAAGACATTTCCGCGATGACGCTGACACAGTGTGAGAGGAAAACAGATCGGAAGAGGCCGAGAGCGCCGTCAGTGGGGAGGGAGAGGAAGCGCAGGATCACTGACCCCTGATGGGGGGATGTAGAACTGAAGGTGTTTTTTTTCCAACGGTCACATGACTCTTATCAAAGAAGCTGAAACATTCATTAAAATTTATTTTTGTACCACGAGGATTTAAATGTATATTTTGTTGTTTGATAATGATTATATAGAATAATATACAATGTTTAGTTCATGTGATGCACTCAAGAGTGTAGTACCTAAACTCGACCACCAGATGGCTTAACAGAACCGGTTACACCCATTGATGCCACCTGGTGATAGTTCTTTAGAACTGCAAGTGAAGCACGTAAGATTAACCACTAAAGGGCATAAATACCAACTTTTTCTGTAAATGCCCTAATTACTGCTTAAAACGTGCAGGATTTAAAATGACCCACAAGAGGGCGACAACATACATAACCAATTCTCTAAAACTTTATTACCCATTCTTTTACACCTTCTAAACGCTGGGAGCCATTTTAAATAACTTTGTTTTCATGACATTAACTTTTCATGACAGAAAGAAAAGATTTTTATTGACATAATACACACACTAACAGGTCGGTCCACTAATCCAGCACTTTGATCTTGAAGATGTTGGGGTCCTTCATGAACTGTGGATGTTTGTGAGTCACAGACATGAAACCTGGAGGAGAGACACACGAGTTTGTTCAATCTGACAGAATCGGGGACATCTAGTGGTGAAATGACACATTACAACAAGGATGTGAACTCTGGAGAGTGTTGCCCTGACAATCAGCAGAATCATGTTTACCCATAGCGTGGGCTTTCTTTATGGCCTTCGATATTTCCCTCTGTTTTCTTCCGCACAGTCCTGACATGACAGAACACAAGTTACTACACATCCCATCACATGAACGTCACATGTCCAGCTGTGGTACGGCACACACTCACCTGTGATGTGTCGGCCATAGATCATGCCGGTGTGAGGGGAGATGAACTGAGACAGCAGCTGTGATGAGGTCAGAGTCGGAAGAATCAGTTTGATGTAAGTAATAAAACAATAGAAGAAAACACTATATTTCTTAATATGGTGTATAGTGACCTGTATGTTCTTAAAGTCCACCTGTATGTTGCACAGCACACATCCTTTAGGAGCCGCTTTATATGGATTCTCCATTTGCACCAGCTGACAACACAACAACCACGTGATTGACCTGCCCGAGTGATTCATGATGTAAGTAACGTGGACACCGTTAATAATGACATCACTCACCCCGTCATCTTTGCTCTGCACCACGTGTGACGTCACACTCCTCCAACCTGCAAAAAGAAAAACCTCTCGAGTCAGGACGTTTGTTTTCTACGTTTCCACCTCGGTCACAGCTAGCATTAGCACCAGTGGTAACCAAACTGTTCTTTTATTCAAAAACAAAGACCGTCGGTTTATTTAATAAGGTAACAAGTGTGAAACATTCACACAGGAAATAAAAAGTCGATTTGATCTTACGTATATTTCCGCGTTGAGATAAAATGGAATTTATCCGCTGAGAAATCCTGACAGAAAACATTATGACCTGACACACGGAAGTGGTCCGACCTCCAAGGAAGGTCGGTGTGTTTACAGGGAGTAATGATTCGTTCCTATTCTCTACAACATTACACAGTGGAAATGTCGAGGTGAAAAGTGATTCAGTATTTTTTATGAAACAAAAACATATTCTTGATTAAATATCGGGTTAAATTAATTACCATCCTGTATTTATTTCACCCAAATGATTTTTTATTTATGAGTTGAACATATGTGGTTCCGATGAGAGTATTTTCACTCCGAAAGACATTAAACGTTACCTCGTTCAAAGACGCACAACAGAAGTCAAGAGAAAAATCTTCTGGACTGTGCTAATTGTCTGCACTTCTCCACAACATCACGACTTTAACATATGAACCAATTACTGAAATAATTACGATGTACATTAGGCCATATTATTTCAAAGGAGTAGTCTAATGACTAATTACCCTATTTTTATATTTATACGTTTTAGTGTATATTATTTGGTTTAAAAGTAGAAGGAACCGAATATGAAACAAAATGACATCAAATTAATTGTTTATTAAATGTTGATATTCAGACAGGTATTTACTATCATGTGTTCCCAAAAAATTTTTTAAAAAGCGAAACCACGAAGAAATAAACCATTATCGAGTTATTCCTGCAAGCTACGTGTTAAAGCGGAAACGGAAGTGAGGATGGGATTTCGCTTGAGCTGAGGGGGTTGTTGACAATTTTGACTTCAGTGAGCAGCGGTTTGTGTTCAACCAGTGGAATGAGATCAGCTACGAAAGTTAAAAGCCACAGTTTTCAATCATAAAACGTTATGTTTAATAAGATAATACGTTTAAAAAGATGTGTTTACGAGCTGGGACAGAGAGCAGTGAGACACCGACCTGACCGGCTAACAGTCTGTTAGCATCATGCGTGTGAATGACAGTGAGTCTAGCATGTTGCTAATGTGTTGTAACAACACGTCAACCAGAGACCATTTGTTTATCCGTGTGTGCAACTAGATGTCTGTTAGTTTACGCTGCTTAGTGGCATGTCGCGAGGACCGTGATGAGCTGTGGACACAGAGACATCAAAACTAGGCGAGTGTCCTCGAGGAAGAGGTCGAGAGACGGAGCTCAGTCTCAGCTGACACCTGCCGGGAAGAGAGGAGGAGGAGGAGGAGGAAGAGGAGAGACCTGCTCACAGACATGTCCCACAAACCAGGGAGTCAGCAACATCATGGATCACATATCACCTGAGCAGGTGAGTAAGCATCATGGTTCAGGGTTAGCATTATGGTCTGCCCTTCTTGATAGTCAGCATCCTCCTGGGATCAGAGAGCATCATGGGTAACATTCTAAGGATGAGTTAGCGTCATGGATCATCACTGATGAATGTTAATTCTGTCTGCACTGACTAATGATACTGATTAATGTATAAGAATCTCTTTCTCGCTCCCTGTGGTTGGTTGCAGTACTGCAGTGACACTGAGGATCTATTCGGGGACTATGACAGTATCCTGGGGGACAGTTCTCTGCTGGCAAAGCTGGACGATGCAGAACAAGACGAACGACGGCGTGAGATCCAGACCGTGGCCGTGGATCAACAGGAAGCGGCGCCACTCACAGACTCCATCTTGGACGCCCTCGCCGACGAACCCTTTGAGGACTTTCCCTCCAGTCAGGTTCAGTTTGAGGAACAGGTGAGTGAGGCTGTGAAGAGGAGCCGGCTGCAGGACGGAGATACAACATCAACACCTTCTAGGAACACAGCAGCAGCAGCAGGAGGAGGAGGAGGCGGAGCCAGGAGGACGCCCGAGGACGGAACACACGGACACGCCCACCATAACACCAGGAGAGAGAGCCGAGCGAGGCGGAGCGTGACGGATCAGCTGAAGAGGACCATGCTCTGTAACGCCGCTGCTCCGTCACACGTATCCCGCTCCGTCATGTTGAAGGAGGCGGTGCTTTCTGAGGAGATCAGCGTCGCCATGCAGGCCATGGAGACGGTTTCCACGGAGATGACTGACCTCGGACCCTTTTTCGGACTCCCCTCCAAAGTAAAAGACCTGATGTACAAACTCAGAGGAATCAAGAGCTTATACGGTGATTTGCTGTTTAGTGTTTTTCATTCTATCAATACTCATGTACCTCACCTGGCTGATATTCTGGGATGTTTTCAGTATTGATTGATTGACTCCTGTGGTGTGTCAGATTGGCAGGAAACGTGTCTGAACCTGGACTGTGTTCAGCGGCGGCAGAACCTGATTTACTCTCTCCCGACGAGCGGAGGGAAAACTCTGGTGGCAGAGATTCTGATCCTGCGAGAGCTGCTGTGCAGGAAGAGAGATTGTCTCTTCATCTTACCCTATATTTCACTGGTGCAGGAGAAGGTACAACACAAAATCCACTTTACTCAAATTGAGCAGTGAAGAGAGGAGGAGGAGCGAGGACAGAGCCTTGTGAAACACCCCTCTGAAACCTTTCAGGTGCGCGGGATGGCGAGTTTTGGCCTGGAGCTGGGCTTCATGGTGGAGGAGTACGCCGGCAGCAAAGGGAGGTTTCCTCCGGTGAAGAGAAGAAACAAAGCGTCTCTTTACGTCTCCACCATAGAAAAAGCTCACAGCCTGGTCAACTCGCTGGTGGAGAGCGAGCGGCTGGAGAACCTGGGACTGGTGGTGGTGGACGAGGTAACACTCTTGAAGTAACCTCACCTAATGTCAGGAAGTGACTGTGTTCGGAGGTTTGATGGACGGTGTTTTCGTTGCCTGTGCAGCTTCACATGTTGGGCGACGGCAGCAGAGGAGCCATCATAGAAATGACTCTGGCCAAAGTTCTGTACATGAGCAGTAAGTGTCTCTCATCACAAGCCTTTTATTCTCCTATTATATTCTCATTATATTATATTTTCCCTTTTTTTTTTGATCTCCAGAAAAGACTCAGATTATTGGAATGAGCGCCACCTTGGGAAACATCAGGGACCTGCAGACGTTTTTAAAGGCTGAAAATTACACAAATGACTTCAGACCTGTGGGTGATGGTTAAAACCCCTCCACAGAATCAAATGTAGATTCATCCGCTGCAGAAAATAGTTCCCACCTAATGCAGTGTGTCCCTCGTGTTGTGTTCAGGTGCAGCTGAAAGAATACGTCAAACTGAGAGACACGATCTACGAAGTCGACCCGAAGGAAGAAGATTGTTTCAAGTTCTCCCGTCTTCTGAATTACAAGGTAAACACAGTTTTCAGGCTCCGCCCCCCGTTCCTCCACGCGTGGTTTCTTTTGGTTTCTAAACAACAGAGGGCGCTGTGTGATCAGAGTGTGTGACCTCCATGGCCTCCCTTAGTATTCCAGCTCCATGCAGAAGATGGACCCTGATCACATCATCGCCCTGGTGACCGAGGTCATCCCCTCACACTCGTGTCTTCTCTTCTGCCCCACCAAGAAGAACTGTGAGAACGTGGCGTCCATGATCTGCAAGTATCTCAAAGGGTGAGTTCGCCGCTCGTCCGTCGTCGTCGCTGTCGTCAGCCAGCGTCTGACTCCTCCCTCCGATCCCGTCTCAGGGAGTTCCTGCAGCACCGGGAGGCCGAGAAGCTCGTCCTGCTGCGCCAGCTGAAGGAGAGCGGCAACGGCGCCGTGTGTCCGGTGCTCAGACGCACGGTGCCGTTCGGCGTGGCGTACCACCACAGCGGGCTGACCACCGAGGAGAGGAAGCTGGTGGAGGAGGCGTATTCAAACGGCGTGCTCTGCCTGCTCACCTGCACGTCCACACTCGCTGCCGGGATCAACCTACCGGCTCGCAGGTCAGCCTCGGGGAGGAGGTTACCATGGTAACCAGAGGGACGATCGGTAAACAAAGATGACAAAGGAGTGTATGCCGAGTAAACGAGAGGTCGTGTGTGTGAACGTTGTTCAGAGTGATCCTGCGCTCGCCGTACCTGGCGGCGGACTTCCTGAAGAGGAGTCAGTACAAACAGATGGTTGGACGAGCCGGGCGAGCGGGGATCGACGCGGTGGGAGAGAGTGTCCTCATCCTGCAGGAGAAGGACCGGAGCATGGTGACCACGCCCACCCACCACAGCGCCACTTGACCGGTGATGACTCCTCCGCCCGCCGTGTCTCTAACGGCTGCTTCGTTTTCAGGCTGAATCTCTGGTCTGCGCTCCGATGGAAAACTGTTACAGTCACCTGATGCACGACGGCGGCAAAGGAATCCTGAGTCTCATCCTGTCGCTCATCGGACTCAACGTAAACCTTCTTTTTATGTTTCTGGGTCTTTCTGAAACGCAGCCGCCTGGTGAGTGTGAGGGTCACAACAAGCCCCGCCCCCTGCAGGACGGCATCGCTGCACTGGGCAGTTCTAAAGTGTTTGAAGGCAACGTAATAGTAGTTGTAAATATGTTTGGAGTTTGTATATATCTATATATATATATATATTTAGAAGTATGTATATGTAGTCTGTTTGTGTGTGTATATATATATATATATATATATATATATATAATATAGTGTGTGTTCGTGTGTCTTCAGATCACCACCTCCCTGGAGCAGATGAAGGACTTCCTGCAGGGGACGCTGTTGTACGTCCAGCAGGAGCAGCTGTGTGTGGAGCGCAGCCTGTGGGACGTGGTGCGTCAGAGCGTGGACCTCCTGCGGGAGAAAGATCTCATCGCCGTGGCGACGCACTCGCAGGGTCAAACGCTGAAGGTCACCCGGCTGGGCAAAGCCACGTACAAAGGTGATGACGTCATCCGCGACCGTGACGTCACGGGTGATGTGATCGCACGACAGAGGTGAGACGCTGTGGTCCTGTCGTCCTCAGGCTCGGTGGACCTGAGTCACAGCGACGTCCTGTACAAAGACCTGTGCCGCGGTCTGGAGGGTCTGCTGCTCAACAGCTTCCTGCACCTGGTTTACCTGGTGACCCCCTACGACATGGTCCAGCAGTGTAAACCCGACTGGATGATCTACTACACACAGGTTGACCTCACCCCACCGCCGCTTCGTCTACGCGCACGACGCACACAGATCTGATATTTGAACGTCTGTGTCGTCACGCCTCAGTTCACGCTGCTGTCAGCCGCCGAGCAGAAGATGTCTGCGGCCGTCGGCGTGCCCGAGAGCTTCGTGGCGAGGAAAGCTGCGGGACAGTCGGTGAAAAACGTAAGAGGAGAAACAGGACATTTTTTTAAATTTTTGTATTGTTTGTTTTGAATGTTCTGGTCAAGCACTCGGGTCACATGACTCTGCAGGCCTCTGGGGCTCCCGTCGGGCAGCAAGAGCTGTGTCAATGTGGTCATTTCCTCGACTGCATCCAACTTTTAGGCTCCGCCCACATGCTGCTGTGACCCACAATCAGCTTCCTGGTGTTAGCTTTGTAAATATCCATGTTTGTTGTGGGGGACAACGTCCAAGCAGTTCAGGCTGAGAACGTACATGTCAACAATTGGAGAGGGCGGGACTAACATGCTCTGTTCAGCCAATCAGGAGAAAGATGGCATTTGAATACCAATTGAGAGGAGCTGACAATGGACAGAATAGATTTCCTTCTACGTCTTCTGAATGTGCTCATGCCGCCCCCCCCCCCCCCCGCCCGCCTCCTCCCCCATGCCGCCCCCCCCCCCCCCCCGTTGTTGTTATTGTTGTTGTGTTTCAGGACGTAAACATGGCGGTGGCGAGCCGCATGTATCTGGCTCTGGTGCTTTTCTCTTTACTCAGGGACACGAGTCTGTGGAAAGTGGCCGACCGCTTCCAGCTGAGCCGCGGCTTCGTCCAGACGCTGCTCAGCTCCTCGGCGGCGTTCTGCTGCTGCGTCCTGCACTTCTCAGAGGTACAGTGGCGCCACCAATGGTGTCGTGGTGTAACTGCAGCGGCTGCTCTCCGGTCAGCTGATCTCTGTGTTGTGTGTGTGTGATCAGGAGCTGGAGGAGCTGTGGCCCTTCAAAGCTTTACTGACCGAGCTGACACGCAGGCTGACCTACTGTGTGAAGGCGGAGCTTATCCCTCTGATGGAGGTGGCAGGCGTCCTGGAGGTCAGTCATGGAGATCGATGCCATTCACAGCGTGTCAGTGAATTCCTCGTTATTATTCATACTAATGTTGTTCTTATTTTCCTCCAGTCTCGAGCGAAGCAGCTGTACAACGCCGGCTACAAGACGCTGACTCACCTGGCGAACGCCGACCCCGTCGTCCTGTCCAAGACGATAGAAAATCTCTCCAAGAGACAGGCCAATCAGATCGTAGCTTCAGCCAAAGTGAGTGTCCCCTCAGCCCCGCCTCCTCGCCGTGACGGTTTTTACACCTGATAATTCACGTGTGTTTCTCTTCCAGATGCTGCTTAATGAAAAGGCGGCGGCTCTTCAGGAGGAAGTGGACGACCTGTTGATGCCGCCAACAGATCTCCCCACGGATTCATCTACAGATCAACTCGTCTGAGTTTATTTATATTTATGTTCGTTTTTTTATTCTCAATATAAAGATTTCTCTTTTTAGTCTTTTAGTTTCAAGTGGAATTAAAATAATGTAAAGAAGTCATGAACTGGTGTCTTTTCTTCAAGAAATAATGAAACATAAATATAAACATGGTGGAGCAAAATGGAGAGAACCTGCTCCTGGTGTGAATATAAAGGGTTGATTCTCCAGTCATGAAAACAAGTCATACATTCAGCTGATTATACATTCATTAACACATCAGGCTCATTATTCATTTTCTCTTTCTAACAAAAAACTTTAACATTTTTTCATTTACATTTTACAAACTGCACCAGCAGTGGACTGATCCAAGTTGGATGCTGTGGTAAGCATTAATCCTTCAATACAAATACAATCAAAAACGGACCTGAGTCCATTGCTTTAAATGTTGCACCTTTATTTAATTTGTTAGTTATTTTACAATATATATTTTTGGCAACAGAGGTAATTGGTCTTTGCCTTGAGGGGTCATCCATCTTTATTTATGGGTGGAGTCAGGGGCCACGCCAGCCAACAAACTGCTCCCCCTGCTGGTGTGCGCACGGACTCAATTCAGGAAGTGTCATTGTTCTCATGTGGACGTTTCTCTAACGCTCTGTCTCTTTCTCTATCGTTCTCTCTCTCTCTCTCTCTCTCTCTCTCTCTCTCTCTCTCTCACGCACACACACACACAGACCAGGATGCCTCCCTTGTTGCTCCTCTTCTTCCTCTTCTCTCCTCTCTCCGACGGACTCCTCTTCATCACAGACCCGGCTCAGTCCTCCGCCTCGGACCCGGGCAGGAGCGGACCCGGCCCCGGGTTCCAGTCCGTGTCCGTATCGGTGGATCTGTCCTCGGTCCTTCACCGCGTGGACCCACGTTTTCTGTCCGTCACTATCGACTCGAGCCTGGCTGCTGAGGAGAGGTTCATGTACCTGCTGAGGTCAGTGTGCGTGCGTGTGCGCGTGCGTGCGTGGTGTTACTTTATTTCCTCTTTCACTTCATCCTGTGTTGTTGACACTGTAAATGCTCACGTGATTGTTTCTAATCTGAGATAAATCCTCATAATTTCACTTTGAAAAAATTGAAACATTTGTAAATACTTGTAAAATAATATCGATAATAATAATTATAATGATAGTAATGATAATTCTTCTTCTTCTTCTTCTTCTTCTTCTTCTTATTATCATTGTTATTATTATTAAAAGTAATTTGTGAGATTACAAATTCAAAAAATCCCAAAATCCGGGCAGAAACCAGTCTCCATATGTTCCTGGGTCAAAGGTCACAGCCCAAACGTTGTTTATCCCTGGAAAGTGAATAAGTAAATATGACATGGGTCCATAGACGTTTTTCCGTATTTCACTCACGGTTTTATTTAGATAAGAAATACTAAGTGATAATAAATATGTTAAATTATTCATTCAATTCAGATGATTGTTCTTTTTTTAATAATTAATAAAATGTCATTTCTCTGTCATTTACTTATGTTTAAAGGAGAATTGTCAAACTCTGATTTCTGAGAAATGTTTGTTGGCTTCCTGTTTCCTGTTGATGTTGACCCTCTGCTTCCTGTTCCTGTTGTCATCTCGTTCAGTTCACCAAAAATCCGAACGTTGGCCAAAGCTCTGACTCCGTCGTTTCTGAGGTTCGGTGGAACGAGACAAGACTTTATGGTTTTCACTCCTCAGAAGAAACATGAGGAAACAACAGGGGGCGCTGCAGGTGACTATCACACACACGCACACTTTTGTAAACATCATACGTCACTGAGTAATATCTAAAATATACATACAAATCAGCAGCATGTCTCAGTGTGACTCTCTAGTGACACCTAGTGGTGGGAGGCATTTTATTTTCAGGCTTCTGAACATGTCATCATTGTGAACACGATATCTCAAGAACGCCTGAAGAGAATTTGTTCAAACTTGCTGCAAATCTTCACGCAGACTTTCCGATGAACCGATTTGATTCTGGTGGCCAAAGGTCAAAGGTCAGGCTGAGGGAGGGAAGGGACATGTGGTGTATGTGTAAATAAGTCCTCTCTGCTCTGGTCAGCTGCGTCCTGTGATGTCATGGCGTTGCCGTGGTGGTTTGAGGACAGAGTGAAGAAGGACTGGACGGCGCAGCAGCTGATCCTGCGGAGAGAGGACGTCCAGAGGAAGTACAGGAGGGTCAGGTTCTCAGGTATGAGCCCGACAACACGTCAGCGCATGCTCTCACCAACACGTGAGGCTCTGACCGTGCCCCGCCCCCTGTGACAGAGCTGACCGTCGACCTGCTGAACTCCTTCTCCAGCTGCACGGGAATGGATCTGATCTTCGGGCTGAACGCTCTCCTCAGGAACGCCGACAACAGCTGGAACAGCAGCAACGCTCGCTCGCTGCTCAAATACTGCGAGTCCAGACGCTACCTCATGTCCTGGGAGCTGGGAAACGGTACAGCAATATAGTGACTTCAGACAGGAAGTGGTTTGTTCTGTGGTTTTCTGTTTTGTTTCCACTCAGAGGGAAGTGTGAGGAATGATTTATGATTTATGATTGCCTGTGTATGATTGTGACAACCGCCTCACCGTTCATCCACACAACTTTTCTATGCCGTCGCGTGTATTGACTGCTGCCACCGCTGTTTCCGCTCTGCACACACTAGTGGTTTGGAGGTGTAACTACAGAGTGACGCACACACTGACACAGAAGCCTAGATGGGTTTTTCTACCATCACCTGAGCCACGTAACATGTCGAGTGTGAGTCCTAACATCTGCCGCGTGTCTGTCGTCAGAACCAAACAGCTACGAGAAGAAGGCCGGGATCCGAGTGGACGGATATCAGCTGGGACTGGACTTCAGCCGCCTGCGAGAGATGATGTCACAGTCCAAAGTTTTCCACGGCGCCGGGCTGTACGGGCCTGACGTGGGCCAACCACGGGACCACAGGGTCGACATACTGGAGGGGTGAGAGTGTAAACAAATTGTTTATCGTGGCATTAAGAATGAGAAACAAACAATACAAAACACACACACACACACACACACTCACACACACACACACACAAACACACACACACACGAACACACGAACAGCACTGCAGCAGGGTTTCTTTGATTTAATTACATCATGTGAGCTGCACACTTATCCTCATTAAGTCCACAACATTTAAACTAGTTTACTGACTCTGAGGTTTTTTTGTTGTCGACCATGTGTAACACTTTTCTATTTTTAACCACATTAACTTGTGTTATTGTTATTAATATTTTTATGGTTGAAATCCTGATGTAGCTTCCTGCAGAGCGGAGCGAAGGATGTTGATGCCGTGACCTGGCACCAGTGAGTTCACCTTCACTCAAGTGTGTTTTCAAAATTGATGGATGATGGATGATGGATGATGGATGGATGGATGGATGGATGGATGATGGATGATCACCTCTCCTCTCGTCTCTCAGTTACTACGTGAACGGCAGAGACACGTCACTGGAGGATTTTCTGGATCCAGAGATTCTGGACACGCTGACGTATAAGACCAAGGAGGTGCTGCAGGTAAACATCAACACAGGTCAAAGGTCACAGTGTGACCTGTGTGTGTTAGGTGCAGACACTGACCTGTGTGTGTGTGTGTGTGTGTTAGAGAGTAAAGATGGCGTCCCCGGGGAAGGCGGTGTGGCTCGGTGAGACGAGCTCGGCGTACGGGGGAGGAGCCGTGGGACTGTCGGACACGTTTGTCGCAGGATTCATGTGAGTTCAGACGAGACGAGGCTGAATTCAAAGAAACAAAACAAAAAAAAGTTTTTATTTGAGCTTAATTTAATTCATAGTTTTGACAATTTAACAACGAAATGAGACTAAAGTATTTTATTAGATGATAAATTCGATTTTTTTAATTAAATTAGAGGAATGGAGGAGGGTAAAATCCTCTGAGCCTATCAGAATCATTTTTTTAAATGCAGGTCGGAGGTTGAGTCAAATGTCACTATTTTCCCCGACAGCAGCCTTATTGTCTGTAGCATGAGAGCCCCTGATTACCCAGCGGCCCCTGGTCTCATGACAAACAGTACAACAAATTACCCCCCCCCCCCCACACACACACACACACACACACACACACACACACATACACTCCGAGTGTTACAGTATGAGTGCGCCCCCTGCAGGTGGTTGGATAAACTGGGTCTGGCAGCCACGCTGGGTCTGGACGTGGTGATGAGGCAGGTGCTGGTCGGCTCGGGGAGTTATCACCTGGTCGACGACAACCTGGACCCACTTCCTGTAAGAAGCTCTTCTTCACTGGTTCTTTTAAAAAAGTACTTTGCTCTTTATACGGATGGGGGCGGGGTCTTAAAGGGGCGATATTTGGAGGCTGAAAAGAGGAGCTGCAGCGATGAACGTCAGAGCGTTTTATATGTCTCCTTTATTGACTCCCTGTGTGAGTGGTTGATCAGAGTATGGCGTTGACCTCTGACCTCTCGTGTCACCTTGCAGGATTACTGGTTGTCTCTTCTCTACAAGAGGCTGGTTGGACCTGAGGTTCTGAAGATCGAGGCGTTTACAGGTTTCAATCGCAGCCGGAGAGTGAGAGTGTATCTGCACTGCTCCAACAGGAAGAGGTGCAGCGCTGACATCACTTCTTATTTTCATACGATGATCATGTCACGTATTAAGCCGCAGCTTCGTTCTGTTATTATACGATGATGTCATGTATAAACATGCAGCTTCACTTGGTTTGTATATACGATGATGTCATGTGCAAACGTTCAGCCTCTCTTTGTTTACATACGATAATGTCCTGTATTTAAGCTGCGGCTCCTCTCTGTGCGATGATATTTATTTTATTTATATCATGAAAATCTCGCATATGAACCTGCAGCTTCACTTTGTTTACATACATCGATAACGTCTGGTATCATCCTCTTTGTATCTGCAGCTTCAGCCCCGGAGCCGTCACGCTGATTTCCCTCAATCTGAGTAAAAAACCAGCCAGGGTCTCGGTTCCCGCCCTCGTCTCCTCGGGGACAGTGGAAGCGTTTGTCCTGCAGGCCGACAGAGCGGGGGAGGAGGGGCTCTACTCCAGGTGCCTCTGTCAATGTGCCCATTTATCCACTGCGTGTCTCCTCGAGTCACACGATGTGTCGCTTAGTTTCAGCGTGAGAGCAGGGACGCACGCTTACATCCAGGACATCATCAACAACCTGGAACATTTAACAATTCAAGAATGCTACACAGAGTTTATTGGATTTGTTAAAGCCACAATAGGAAGCAGGGGATCATGGGTAATATCCACTGTAAGAGCCAAGTATTCATTATGTATCCCATGTTATTCCCCTCCCATGCTCCAGGGGGTGTATGGTGCAGAATTGTGATACAGAGGTCATAAAAATCCAAGCTGCATGTTATCGAATGTGTTTAATCAAATGACTCTGCAATCCACCTGGGGTTTAACTCTGCCCTTCCAAGCTCAATGACGTGTAATAGCTCTAAACTACCGCTAGGGGGAGTGCCCGCCTAGGTTTTTACTACAGTTGTAGTTTAAGGATGAATACACCTTATAATAGTCAGTCACCTGTTAAATGATCAAACACACAGATTCTCTGTGATGATAAGAAGCATGGTGAAGACGTCATACATGGATCTGTGTCTGAGTCGCTCATGACATCATCCCTTTGATGTTTTTAGGTCTGTGAAGCTGAACGGAGAACTTCTGAAGATGGTGGACGATGAGACTCTGCCCGACCTGAGAGGACGTCGGCTTCCTGCGTCCGATCACCTGCAGCTTCCCGCCTACTCTCTCGCCCTCTTCGTTTTCCCGGACGCTGGAGCCGCTGCCTGTCACGACCAGCGACGCCTCAGATGACGCCGCCGACACGGAAGCCGTCGTCACCGGACTGAATAGACTCAGGTGACGATGATAAAAGGATTCGATGCTGCTTGAATTTCTTCAGTGAGACTGAATGTAGAATAATAAACCGCGTTTCAGTGTTTCTAATAACATTTGATCTCATTTACTTCCAGACACTCCCACCCTTATTTGGCAGGATAATAATCAAGTAGGTCTCCCCCTAGTGGCTGGCTGACTTATGGGACATGATAGCAGCACATACATTATTCCTCTTAATTTATGAAGAGGAATAAACAGCAGTTTTATCCAGTGCCCCCTGGTGGCTAGCTGTGTCCAGATGGAATAAATAGCACTGTTGCCCCCTGGTGGCTGACTGTAGTATAAGTCATTAACCCTACCTGCCCCATGTTTGCAGACGCAAGTCAACCAAACTAAAACGCAATACTTTTTTTAATTTTCATCACACACACAAACTCTGTCAAAGGATCTTCAGCTTTTCATTCCTCCTGCTCTTCACCGTGTGTGATGATGTAACACAGAGATTTGTAATCCAGGTTTCCTGCTGAGTCGATGTTTGACGACTGAAACATCTGCTTCACCTGAAACGAAACACGTCGACACGTTTAACCACTCAGTCGCATAAAGGCCATAACATCCTTTAATGGCTGAACACGGTCACCTCCTCAGCAGTGAACTTGTCGGCCTGTGTCATCAGTAGATTCTGTAACCTGGTAAAAAAAAAAAAGAAAAGAAAAGAAACAGCACTTTGTTGATTAAGTGTTAAAAGAAGAGAGAAAGACGTTTGTTGTTGTTGACTCACTCGTCTCTGTGAAGGAAACCTTTGGCGTCGGGGTCAAAGAGTTTGAAAGCGTTTAAGATGGTTTCTTCAGGATCTGTGCCTGTAAACACACAGTGTCAATTATATACAAAATTGTTTTTGTAAAAAGTTTAATTATAGAGTGTAGATGAAGTCAGTCCGTTTAAAGTGTGGTCACCGTGCAGCTTCTCCCCAAACAGGTTGAGGAACATGGTGAAGTTGATGGGACCAGACGCTTCTTTCAACATGTCCTCCAGCTCTATGTCCTTCACATTGAGTTTACCTGAAACACACACACACACACACACACACACACACACACACCTACGTGAGTGATGAATATAATGAGTAATGACAGGAGAAGGAACTTGATGTATCATCAGTTTAGCATCAGATCCACTAACCCAGAGACGCGTACGTGTCCTTCAGATCTTCTTTATCGATGAACCCATCTCGGTTCTGGTCGATCAGAGTGAACGCCTGAATCATAGATGAAAGAATGAAAGTGAATATATGTATATATTTTATATAATATATAATTATTAAACTTGACAACCGTTACCTGACCTCTTTGAACTCTTGGATCTGAGTTTGTTCGAACATGGAGAAAACATTGGACGAGGCCCTCTGGGCTCTTTTGGCTCCTCCCTCTTTCTTCTTGGTCTTTCTGCTGGCCTGAAGAAACAATGAATAAATCTGAGCTGTTTCCTCATTAAAACACAAACTTTAACAAAGTTTTTAGAATGTTAGAGAACAAAACACGGTGAGCACTCACCATCTCTGCAGCTCTGTGTCTCTGTGGCGTCGGTGGAGCAGCGAGCAGAGGTTTAAATACAGCAGCTGGGGCTCCAGCCCAGGGACGGTGATGATGGTCTGAGTGCAGCGGGCTCCTCAGGGGCCCCTCCGGCCTCACACGCTTCCCCTTACATGGTCAACATGTTCAGTAAAAGTGAGGTTCTCCTGAGGCTGAGCAACTGCTGCCGCTCATCTCAACCTTTTAAAGGGTTTCTATTTCCAGGGAGGCGACGCAGGAGGTGGGCATCTCTAATTATTCTTCTTTTAATACAACTCAGAGTACGTACAGACACGCAGATATTTGTTATGTCTAAAACTGAGAGAATTAACTTGTTAATTCTGTAAATTATGACACCTCAGTTTCCATATTTTCAAGGGTCAAAGGTCACATCTTAAAAGATGTCATATCTGCTGCTAAAGTTTGATATTTTAAAGTTTTCTCAGGGTTTGAAGGGAAAAGTCAGAGAAAAGAGAATTTGAGTGAAAATGTGGAAAATGAATAATCATTGTTATGGTTATTATTTCTATACTTTATTAGAATATTTGTGCCAACGTTTGTTATTCTACTAATGAAATATTCTGGTTCACATTCACTTTATTCAAGAGCACAATTAAAAACCGGAAGTGAGTCTTATTGTGACAAGTGGACAGTGATAGTAACTGTGTTTTCCGGCGCTCAGAGGTTCGCGAACGCACCGGTCCCTGAACGCCTTACTTTAAAACTACACTACCCACAAGCCTCCGCGCCGGGCCATGTTGTAGGAAATCCGCTTGCGGCGGATTATTGTAATCCTAGATCCGACAGAGGGTCTGGTCGACACATCGGATCACGACTGGAGAAAAAAACAGAAGCAGCAGCGCGCGGCCTGTGACAGATGCAGCTCGTCCCACAATAAGGGGATCAAGTCGGGGATGATCCGCCGCCCTGCTCGCTGCTGCCGCGGCCACTGATCGGCGCTGCCCGGGCCGTTTCCTGGACTCGTCCGTCCTCTGACAGCGACTCGGTATCACTGCACCGCGGGACACAGACAGGACCGGGACCCGCTGGGACTCTGCCGTGTAACACGTCTTCCACCCAGCTCCCTTCCCTCGGCCCGGTTAGCCCCAGTCCGGCTCGGCTCGGCTCGGCTCGGGTGTCCTGTCTGCGAACCGAGGCGCTGCCGCCGCTCACTGTGCTAGCATAGCGCGGCTAGCTCACCCCAGCTAGCTCAGCTAAGCTAGCGAGGAATTTCTCAAGTTTAGTCCGAAACAGTGAATATCCTGCGGCTCTTCAGGCGGAAGGATGTCGACGAAAGACCAAAACAAACTCTCCACCACCGAGCGGCCCATTAAAGGTAGGTTCCCCCTGTTTTTGAACGATTTATCTCAGGAAGTGCAGGAAGTTCACGTAGCTAGTTCGCTAAAGGCGAGCAGCCCAACGCCCGCTGGAGGACGAGTCAGTCCGGGTGACAGCTCTGTCACTCGGGTTTCATCACATGGATGAGCCCGGTGGTTTCTCGGTGCTCGTCGGCCGTCATTGGAGAAAGGAGCCGGGTTATGGAGCTCCGGTTACAGCTAGGCAGTTAGCTTTGCAACTCGTATGGCAAATACCACAGCGGCTGACATCCAGGTGATAGCCGCCTCACGAGGCTCAGGTCTCGGGGACGTGTCAGTGGGACGGGCCGGACTCTTGGAGCCTGGTGGCGGGTGAAAGCTGGATTGTCTCCCGGGTGGATGTGGTTTCACTCCCCCTCACTGAGTCACCCTTCCTCGCCCATTTTGCCCACCATTCCTCTACCTCCATCTCACTCCTTATCTAACTCATCCTTCCTCACCCCTGTCACCCCATTGTTTCACCCCTCGTCACTCAATCCTTCCTCACCCACCATGCCAACTTTCCTCCCTCTTCACCACCTCACCCTTCAAAACCCATCAATCATCTTCTCGTCCTTCCTCTCCCATCAGATATCCCTTCCTCACCCTTTTCCTCCCCATCATCCCCTCCCTCCTCACCCTCACCTGTTGTCTCACCCTTCATCATCCCATTCCTCCTTATCTGTCATATCCCCCCTCATCTCACACCACCTCACCCCATCACCCTTGCTTTAATAATGAAACATTACCGCACTGTTGATATTTTCAAAAATAAGTATCCCACTGTCACTAGTGAAAGGTGCAGTGTGTGTTTTCAGGTGAATCTTCAGCCTCCATCTTCCCCATGAACCACTTCCTCTCTGCTCCTCCCAGTTATGAAATCTGTGACAGACGTGTTGCACCAAATTCTGCTCGACCCACTTAGAGATTCCGGAGGTTTGTGGACACCGAGCAGGTCACACGTGTTCTGCCTGAACATCACGGCCCCATCGCCATGTTACTGTAAAGTTTTTCCTTCCTTTACTCTCTGGTGTCGGGAGTCGAACCTGAGATCTGAGAGTGATTGATTCGTTACTGTAACCAGATTAAGCAGGTTAGTGCAGCTGGTCTTCTGCAGGCAGCTTTGATTGGCTCAGTGTGAGAGGAAGGATCAGACGTGTAAAGCTGCAGGAGAGAGTCAACCTGTCGCCTTAAATCTCTCTCTCTCACACACACACACACACACACACACACACACACACACACACACACTCATTTATTAGGCTAAAAGTGATCACGATAAAATATCAAGATCAAGATCAAATTTAAATTTTGATCATCATCATCTTATGTCACATTATCATATATAATAGGATATTATCATTTAAGTGTTAAGACAATTTGAAAGATTTTTAATTTCTCTTTATTGTAGAGAATCATATTTGAGATATTTTAGTATTATTTTATCGCAGGACAAAGAAAGGCTTTCCATATGTAAATGTTTTCCTTGAATTTTAATATTTCAGTCGGTTATTCAAATTTGTGCCTGTTCCAGGGAAATTACATGAAGTAGGACAGTTTTATTTTGAAATGAGACTTCCTTCTCTCTGTAGAGGAAGTGCATTTGACCTTGACCTTAATCGATATCATCAGGAGTTGAATATGTCGTTAAAGTCAGCATGTGTGGATTTCTTCAGGGAATTATTCTCTGTTTTCGTTTTGGACATTTATAAATCTGCTTATTGATCCGTGATGGAAATGATAATTACCTGCTGGCTGATTTTGATTCGCTTAATTATGGGAGGACACAAAGTCTTAGTGATGAGTTTAACACAGCTTCCTTCCCTGACACTGCACAGCTGTGTGTGTGTGAGTGTGTGTGAGTGTGTGGGTGTACACACACCGATGGCTTAGTTACTGATGGTAATCGAATCGGTGCGTCGCTCAGCGTTGCCTGTCATGTGTAATGATTCTGTCCTCATTCATGATTGATGGAGCCGATGACGGAGCAGGCTCAGTGTCCTGGCACTGGGCCCCAGCTCAGAGCTCTGCCGTGGGCCCCTTGGAGTTTACAGACTGACGCATTAGACGAGTTAAAATGTGAGATGAAGTTAGCATACTAGCTACTACTCAAGCCTTAGTGATGAGTTTTTGTATGGTGTGAGTTTTACTCTTCGTCTCTTCAGCTGACTGAGATGCTACGTCTCTGTTAATCATTATTTGAATACCACTTCCTGTGGCGGTCTGTGACGCCATTCTCACAACTGTGGTTTTTCATTTTCCTCTTTTCAGACTGAAAGCAACTTTTTTGATATCACACCTCCCTGTGCCAATTGACAGTTTTATTATGTCTGTGTTCATCCTCTAGAATTATTATTAACATATTCAGCAGCTGATTCATCAGTAGATGTCACTAAATCCTACACACTGGAACTTCAACAGCATTCATCTAACCTGAACCAGCCTCCCTGCTCTTTGACAGACTGAGAGTTTATGATTTCAGAATAAGAGAAGTGAGAGTTGTGCCGCAGCGCCGGCCACCTCTTTCACATGTCAGCGCCAGATGAAGGTGTGTTCACAGATTAAGCAGTTTGGTATTTCCTCCAGGGACTGGTGCAGGTCGACGGGTCTCGTCCTGACACGCCGTCGTCGTCTGAAGATGAAAAAACAACATAAGATCACGTCTGCAGGGAAACTCTCTGTGTGTCAAATTGTGTTTTAAAACAGGAATGGCTGTCAGCTACACACACACACACACACACACACACACACACTCACACACACTCCTCACTTATGTGGGACATTTCACAAGATTATGAGAGAAAAAACAAAGACAAACTCGAAGTTCGCAAGAAAAACAAAGTGAACGACCTGAGACGACTCAGACTCTTCATTGACTTGTTGAATTAAACAGATTGAAGTGAAAAGTATTTCTTTTGTTTAATCGATCATTCGTTTTCTTTCTTATCTGTATGTAAACACATGGAACCAGTTTCCTGTTTGACTTGTTAAATATCTTTTAATCTTTAATCTCATTCTCGAAAGTGAACTGTAAAATAAGTTATCAGAGAGTGTGTGTGTGTGTGTGTGTGTGTGTGTGTGTGTGCGCGCCCCTCATTTCTAACCCGTGTCCCCCTCCTGTGGTTCCCGCAGCGGTGCCATATCCTCCCGGTACACGTCTGACGGTCAAAGACCTGTACGTGGACGGGAGGCCCAGCGTGGAGGTGCTGAAGGCCCACCTGGTGAAGGAGGGGCGCCTAGAGGAGGAGTCTGCGCTACGCATCATCAACGAGGGCGCCAGCATCCTGCGGCAGGAGAAATGTATGCTGGAGGTGGAGGCGCCCATCACAGGTGAACTTCTCCCAACGCTCACGCCTCACATTATTACACTGGGCTCTTGTAAAGTGTGTGTGTGTGCATGTGTTCACTGTCTCAGTCTATTTCTACAGCTGCCCCCCCCGACATGTGGCTTAGCTTAGGTATCCCACCCTCGTGACCTCTAACTATATTTATCTTCTTCTGCTCTGATTTATTGTTTCTTCCCCTCTGTGCTAGACGTCATACTATTAATCACAGCATATTGATTATACATGTTTGTTTCATGCAGCCCAACGTCCGATCATGTGTTCATTATTATGTTGTTCAATCTAAACAACATGTTCTTTGTGTTGTTGTTGTTTGTGTGCTCAGTGTGTGGAGACGTCCACGGTCAGTTCTTCGACCTGATGAAGCTGTTCGAGGTGGGCGGGTCCCCCAGCTCCACCCGCTACCTGTTCCTGGGCGACTACGTGGACCGAGGTTACTTCAGCATTGAGGTGGGTCATGTGACTGGAGCCGCGTCCCGTTTGCTCTATGGCGGCGCCGCAAGGCTCAGCGAGCGCAACTTTAAATAGTTGTATGAAATGAATGAAGCCCTGTCTGTGTTCTTTCCTTCCTGGCTGACGCCACACACACACGCACACACACGCACACACTTACATGTAAGCTCACTTACATATATGCACACACATTTCTGTGTCCCATTTATAAAACAATCAAATGATTCTGGGTGTGTGCGACATTTCGATTGGTTGTTTAACTTCCTGGTTGGGATTAGTGAAGATCCTGGATGTTCTGACAAGAACACTCTTATGAATGACATTTAAATGAAGTATAAAAGTAACGTGTTTATTTAACCTTTTACCTGACTCCTGTGAGACACAGCCCTGGATTTGACTGTTTGCAATAGTCTCTGATGGAGAGACGCCAGGTGTAACCACAGCAACATGGAGGGGTTTGAAAACTTGCGCCAGAGTTTATGTTTAATCTGGATCGTGTGTGTGTGTGTGTGTGTCTCTCTCTCTCCTCAGTGTGTTCTGTTCCTCTGGGCTCTGAAGATCAACCATCCCAACACGCTCTTCCTCCTCAGAGGAAACCACGAGTGCCGACACCTCACAGAATATTTCACCTTCAAACAGGAGTGTAAGTCCCTTGGCTCTGCCCGCACTTTTTTCCGTAAAAAAAGGCTCAGCTATGGACTGACCTCTCCTCCTGTGTTTTGTCCTGCAGGTAAAATAAAATACTCTGAGCGTGTGTATGACGCCTGCATGGAGGCCTTCGACTGCCTGCCTCTGGCCGCTCTCCTCAACCAGCAGTTCCTGTGTGTGCACGGAGGCCTGAGCCCTGAGGTCACCTGTCTGGACGACATCCGGAAGGTCAGTGACGCAGAGACAGTGATGGAGGTCAAATGGTTGTTTATAGTGACACCTGTGGTGGTGAAGTGATGTGCAGCTTCACCCAAACCCAACAAAAAGACGATATCGCAACAATAATGCAGCTGCCTGTGCTCTCCCTCCACAACACACACACACACACACACACACACACACACCTGCCCAAACAACATGTAATCTGGCAGTGCGCCAACTAGTGTTATCCAACCTGGACAGAAGAGCGGCAGCAGCTCAGCCTTCGGCCCCAGAGAGAGAGATAGACAGGAAGCCAGGTAGAGAGAGAGGGAGAGACAGAGAGAGGGAGAGAGAGAGAGAGAGAGAGAGAGAGGTGTAGCTGTTGTATCAGAGCTGACGAGGTAAAGGGCAACGTTCTTCACTTCTGGGGTTCTCCTCAGTGAGACATTAGTTGGTGTGATTAAATATTTGTTTTTGTTTGATGGATGTGTCATCAAACCTGTCTGTCACTGAGCTGCTCTGTGTCTCTGCAGCTCGACCGCTTCAAGGAGCCTCCTGCCTTCGGTCCCATGTGCGACCTGCTGTGGTCGGACCCCGGCGAGGACTACGGCTCCGAGAAGACCCAGGAACATTTCTGCCACAACAGCGTCCGAGGCTGTTCTTATTTCTACAGGTACGTTGAGGGAGGGGCGGGGGCGTGTCCGAGTTAAATGGAATAATAAGTAGTGAAACCGGTCGGCTGCGTTAATCCGAGCTGGTTAAAGCGTTTCACAAACAATGGCTTATCTGTGGATAAGTGAGCGCTGCTTAAATCCGCCCTCAGACAGATGATGGAAACAGATATTAGCGTTCTCTGCCGCGTCTTAATTTTTGACTGAATATGTTTAGGTGATGTCGAGTGAAGGTCACAGACACGCTGCTGCTACGCAAAGCCTCTTTATTCCCCATTAGCTTTTTGTGGCATTAAGACTTTATTTACGCAGTGTGTGTCTGTAACACAACTAATGTGTCACAATCCTCTGTGTGTGTGTGTGTGTGTGTGGTTCTCTCGACTAAACCACACACATATATATATATATATCATTTAACAGTTAAACAGGGTAAGACGTAGGACTCTAAATTGATCAAGGATGCAAGTGGGTGGGGCCTCAAAACCACAGCTTCATCCCAAAGTTATTTTGCTCCCTCTCTGAGTCCAGATCATTTTGCCAAGACGGCGCATCTGAGGAATATAAAAAACATTCATCCATCTTTTATGAACTCTCTGTCTTCTGCTGTTCACAGGAAGTGGACACAAAATCGACTCAGGCTGCTCAGACGTGAAACTTTAATTTTCATCTTCTCATAGATCCAATCTGATCCTTCACTTTTCCCCTCAAGCTGAACTGATCCCTCATTTTTGCGTCACTGCCTCCAGTTGCACTCCAGTTAACCGTACCTTAGTTGTCATGACAACAAAGGTTGCAGAGCGCCGGAATGTCGTTACTTCATTGATGTACCAAACAGAAAAGTCATGTTAGCAGTTTTCAGACGTGTCCTGTGGAGAGTGATCGTGTGGGGCCTCTCTGTGTAATGTGTGTTCACAGTGTGCAGCACTCAGAGCAGGTGTTGTGTGTTTGTGTTGCAGTTACCCAGCAGTTTGTGACTTCCTGATGAACAACAACCTGCTGTCTGTAATACGGGCACATGAAGCCCAGGACGCGGGGTGAGTCCCAAGTCATTTTATCAACAAACGTTTTCGTTCAGTTCCTCTCTATAAACCTTTTGACTTCCTGTTTCCTCTCTGTCCGTCAGGTATCGAATGTACAGGAAAAGTCAGTCGACAGGCTTCCCGTCTTTAATCACGATCTTCTCTGCTCCAAACTACCTGGACGTGTACAATAACAAAGGTAGGAGATGTGAGGGAGGGGAACCATGGCAACAGGTGGGGGGGGGGACACCTTGAAGCCTTGGGGGGGACCTTGAAGCCTCTGTCTGTCCTCTCAAACACCTGTCTGTCCTCTCAAACACCTGTCTGTCCTCTCAAACACCTGTCTGTCCTCTCAAACACCTGTCTGTCCTCTCAAACACCTGTCTGTCCTCTCAAACACCTGTCTGTCCTCTCAAACACCTGTCTGTCCTCTCAAACACCTGTCTGTCCTCTCAAACACCTGTCTGTCCTCTCAAACACCTGTCTGTCCTCTCAAACACCTGTCTGTCCTCTCAAACACCTGTCTGTCCTCTCAAACACCTGTCTGTCCTCTCAAACACCTGTCTGTCCTCTCAAACACCTGTCTGTCCTCTCAAACACCTGTCTGTCCTCTCAAACACCTGTCTGTCCTCTCAAACACCTGTCTGTCCTCTCAAACACCTGTCTGTCCTCTCAAACACCTGTCTGTCCTCTCAAACACCTGTCTGTCCTCTCAAACACCTGTCTGTCCTCTCAAACACCTGTCTGTCCTCTCAAACACCTGTCTGTCCTCTCAAACACCTGTCTGTCCTCTCAAACACCTGTCTGTCCTCTCAAACACCTGTCTGTCCTCTCAAACACCTGTCTGTCCTCTCAAACACCTGTCTGTCCTCTCAAACACCTGTCTGTCCTCTCAAACACCTGTCTGTCCTCTCAAACACCTGTCTGTCCTCTCAAACTCCTGTCTGTCCTCTCAAACACCTGTCTGCCCTCTCAAACACCTGTCTGTCCTCTCAAACACCTGCCTCTACTCAAACACCTGTCTGTCCTCTCAAACACCTGTCTGAAGAACACTGACCTCCTGCAGAAGATCCTCAGGCTGGTGAAGCTCTGACTGTAGCGGCAGCGTGAGGTGGTGATGACGGCGCTCGACAGTGGTGGGGGGGTGGTGGAGGTGCAGGTGCAGCTGGAGGTGCAGGTGCAGCTGGAGGTGCAGGTGTGAGGCAGCTCCTTGTCAGGTTCTCCTGGTTGTTCCATCCTGTGGATCAGTTCTGCTCCAACGTCCAAACACAAGTTCTTCACTCAACCACAGGAAGTGAGAGAAGACACTGAGCTCCAGCCCCGCCCCCTCCCTCCATCCCTCCCCCTCGCCCCTCCCCCCTGAGGGATGGGGGGACGAGGCTTCCATCCTCATCCACCTCCTCCCTCTCTCTCTGACACACATACATAAAGGTGGAGAATCAGCCCACACAGACGGGGGAGGGGCTCTCAGCCGGGCCCACGTGCACACGCTCAGTGGACATGTCCACGTGTCGTCCTCGTCCCTCTGGATTTCTGCTCCGAGGACAAACTGAGCGCAGATATTTTTGACAGACAATTAAATCTGAGGTCAAAGGTCGAGTGTTGAGAGAGAAGCTCTGCCTTGATCTCCAAACACATTCTACTTCCTGTTTGACAGAAAGACTCTGATCTGTGGTTCTTCTGTGGTTTTCCTCCAGGGGGCGCTCTAACGAACAGACTCCCGATCCACCCGATCCTCATGAGGCCTTCTTTTCATCTTCATCTTCATCATCATCTTCATCACTATGGGTGTTTCCAAAAGACGTGCAAACAGGAAGTCATATAGTGGCCAAATGGTGGTACTGCACCTTTCTCTCATTCGTAACTAAATTCCTGATCCGTGTGTTTGTCTCCTCAGGAGCTGCGCCCCCTATGGGCAACAAGGAGGTACCAACAGGGCACAGGACAGAACCAAGCCCCGCCTCCTTTTGGGTGACATAGTCTAATCCGCCTGCTGAATCTCACCATCACACACACACACACACACACACACACACACACACACAGAATATAAAGGTGGATGTAATCTGATTACTCCTCAGTGGAACGGGACCATGATGCACTGCAGCTCCTCCTGTCAGGTGTGAAGTCTCAGTTTTGACAGGAAGTTGAACTGCAACCTGATGATGTCACACTGCAGGAGGAGCCACACGCAGAGCACACGCGTGTTCTCTGTCACACTGACAGTGTCGGGATCACCTGCGTCTCTTCTCTCAGGTCTGGACCTGGACTCGGGACCTGGATGGTGAATCCTGGACCGGGACTCGGGACCTGGATGGTGGATCCTGGACCGGGACTCGGGACCTGGATGGTGAATCCTGGACCGGGACTCGGGACCTGGATGGTGGATCCTGGACCGGGACTCTGGACCTGGATGGTGGATCCTGGACCGGGACTCGGGACCTGGATGGTGAATCCTGGACTGGGACTCGGGACCTGGATGGTGGATCCTGGACCGGGACTCGGGTCCTGAATGGT
>JAFBJT010025292.1:0-12642 GCA_016785325.1 Chascanopsetta lugubris | reverse complement strand
TATAATAAAAAACAACACCCCCCCCCCCCCCCCCCCCCCCCCCCCCCCCCAGCCCCTGTCATTTCGTGACCCCCAGTTTGGGAACCCCTGATCTACAACATGATGAGGTCCTCTTGACAAAGACCACCATGACAGGACAGGACAAATGACACATATTCTGAGGATAAATAAAACGTTCACCTTTTACAAATCCTAAAACATGACTCTGTGGTTCCTGATCAAATGAGTTGATTTGAATTCATCTGTGAGTTAAGCAGGATCTCTTGATTAGCCACTGTGTGGTCTTAGCGAGAGAGAGAGAGAGAGAAGAAAAAACGGTCTACCTGCTTTAATTATCATGCATGTGGATTTCATATCAGAATGTGTGATTGCTGCTTCACAGGGGTCAAAATATGAAAGAACAAAGTGCTGAATTGTTCCAGGTGGCAAAATCACTTGTTGCCGTGTCCCACTGGAACTAATAAGGCAGGTCCATTTTCACCCCCTAAATCCCCTGCATTGGCTAAAATGACTGATTTACAGCTAAGACATTAAGACATGGACCAAACCCACATTACACACACACACACACACACATCACAAATGTTCCTGATACTGTTCACACAGAGAGAGAGAGAGAGAGAGAGAGAGCATGGGCCTGCCTCTACATGAGGCCTCACAGGTAAAAGAGTCCAATAATTGGTTTTGGCTGGTTGGGACGATAATCAGATTTGAGGTTTGGAGTCAGTTCAGCTCCACATGTAGATTAGAGTCTCTCCTCTGATTTAAAGAGCAGGTATCTAGGCAGCAGTGACGCCTGAGAGGAGGTTCACTCCTGGTGTCAGGGGCACTGAGGAGATTTGGACGCCATGGAGTCTGATGTTATTTTAACACCATTGTGTGTTCACTTTTAGCCAATGACGTCACAACTGTATGTCAGTGTGTGAGTGACACTTTGAACTCGTATCATCGAGGGACAGTAAAAATAGACTTATACAACATTCCAGTTATTCAAATTTGAACTTCCTCATTCATTTATAATACAGTGGCTACATGTGATACTAACTTCTAGCAAAGTTACGCAACTGAGATGTCGGTTAAAGGTGCAGTATGTAAAATTCCGGTTATTTTTGTCACTTCAGGAAATATTACAAAACAATGTTACAACATACTGACATTTCCATTATTTCATAATCACCTAGTAACTGTTTTTTTTTTTTTTTATCCACTGGCCTCAAATGAGCCCATTAATGTGCATTTACATGAGGAGCAGGTCCTCTCTATGGGGGCCCAGAGTGGACATAGAAGTTTACCAGAGGTTCTCCTGCATGTTCAAAGGGGTGAGGGCGAGGTGATGAATACAACATGCAACTTCACCTCAAGATGTCACCAAAACGTACACACTGCACCTTTAAATATTGAAATATTATTATTACGGTTAAAAATAATTAGTTAGAATAACTGCTTCCGTCTTAATCTACTAAGGGGACACTTTTCGTGTGTTGGATTTCTAAAAAAAAAAAAAAAAACATCCACTGAGTTTGAGTCTGAGTGGCAGCATTCACACAACCACCCACTTTCTTCCCTGTACAATGTGGTGTGTAACAAGTCAGGAAACCCCTGCTGCTGAGTTGTCAAAGAATAATTACAGAATAATCACATGATGTAGTGTATGAAACCATGCTGTGAAAGTTTAGCACACCAGGCCTGGGAGGGACACTGTTTAAAAAAAAAAGAAAAAAAAAGACCCAGGATTGTGAAAAGTTATGGAAGAGCGATTGTGAGCGGGAGAGCGTTTGTATCCGAGGCACAGGGCTTTAGATGTTATGTGAAAACCATTTTGTGTCATGTGTTCACATGGAATACATATTACTTACATATGTAGGATGAAAAAGTACATCAAGGTCCCTCCCTGGGGATCACCAAACAATGTCTAACCTGCAGTCAGGGAATAAGTTAATGTAACTGTAGATTTGCTTAAGTACATGCCAGGGAGTTTTTCCATGTGGATCAGTGAGGATAGAAAAAACAAGTGCACACATTTGGACCTGGATGAAGATATCGTAACGTAACCTAATGGCACCAGCACAATGAGCGGGGTTAACGTGTGTGACTTTAAAACTTCAGTAAAACATGTAATGTAAGCTGTTTATTAACCCACAAATAACTCTTTAACGCCGGACTCACTCATCATATTGTTCTATATGTGGTGTAATTGCGTAAATGGAGGATCTCGTGTTAATGGGGCTGCAGGCAGAATGTTGGAGAGCAAGTCTCCAGTTGGGAATTGGCTCCAGCCTGGACGCTCCGCCTGCTCTCACCGAGGATATTGACTTTCCCGCAAGTTAAAGTATTTAAAAGTGGAGGGAGTCAGATGCTGGATGTGGACTGAGGGCGACCACAAGAAACACACGTGTGGGCGTGAAGCTTGATGTGGGGACTTTTTACTATCTGCGCATCAGAGCACTCCGCCGCACCATCGCCGCCTCAACACAACTGATCAATGGAATTCCCTCAACTTTTGATGCATTTTTTCATCTCATCGCTCATTTTTAAAAGGGAAAGCCCCGGTGCGTAATTTACCGCTGGTGCGCAAAGAGCCGTGCGTAAAGGCGCACAATCACCACGGGCTTCGCCGCGCTCATCGAGACTTAGTTTGCGGACTGGATGATTGACATGAGGAGGATTCGGGGGGAGCTGATCTGGTGACAGCGACACTTTCTCCGGACTGTCGGGCTGGACCGGCACCGCAGTGCTCTTTCTCACAGGACCGGGACGGTGGATCATTTCTCCTGCATGTGACCCTGACAGATTTTTGGATCTCTCCATTGTCCCGGATCTCTTATGTGGAACCGGAGGGACGTGGATCTGCGCTGAGATCCGCGTCAGGGGGAAGGACGCGGACTTTCCGAGGAGCTTCTGTAAGCTGCGGGATCTGCGGAGTATTCATGAAGCAATATTTGAACTATTACAAGATGAGACTGAGAACATCGAGGTTAGGTTATCTGTAAGTACACAGGTGTCACTCTTAACAGCTTCCGATCCATTCCAACATCGGGGTTCCACCCATTAATCCCCCACTTTCTCTCCCTCTCTCCCCCACCCCCTCAGGTTACTTCAGTTCACGGCGCTTTGCTTTTACGCACAGGTAAGTGCCATTCACACCTCGGTAAAGTCACGGCACTAATGGTGCGTAAAGTTAACAAAGTAAAAAAAAAAAGAAAACTAAAAAAAACAGTTCACGGGTTCTCATGCAGGCGCCGAGCGTCTCTATACATGTGCGACGGGCTGCAATAACAATGAAAACATTTTATTATGAGCGCTGCGGCAATTGGCATCAATTCAAACATCTTGAAAAGAGGTAAAGGCCCGGGCCTAAAGGAAGTAATTGTTAAAACACATGTGGATGGAGCAATGAGGCTGAAATGAGGAGAAGGAAGGAGAAGTCAAGGCAGGGCGAAAGATCATCGGGGATTCACATCAACGGATCAGTAAATAAACTGGACGATTTGAATAGTGGGTAAACAACATCAAAGGCAGATCAGAGGCAAACCCCGATCAACCCGCAGTGTCGCGCGGAGCCTGGGGTGGATGGTTGAAATATGATGAATGACTTGATGAGCTGCGGGGCTCTGGCTCTCTGACTGGCAAACTTGACTCTCCTCACGGTTAATATTCACATTTCCACACCGTGTCTCTCCCCCTCCCTAACATGTGTTTCTCATATCGCCTCCCCCCCCCCCCTCCACCTCCACCATCTCCCCTCCACCTCTCCACCTCCACCTCCCCGGCAGAACTCCGTGCAGTCACCGCCGAACTTCAAGCACCATGTCACCGAGCAGAGCCGCCTGTCGGACCGCATGAGCCGCCGGCTGACCCGCACCTACCAGCTGTACAGCCGCACCAGCGGCAAACACGTCCAGGTCCTGGCCAACAAGAGGGTCAACGCCAACGGGGACGACGGAGCCGTGCACGGTAAGGCCGAGGAGGAGGAGGAGGAGGAGGAGGAGGAGGAGGAGGAGGAAGAGGCAGTGTCAGCCTCCGGGAAGCCATAAAAATGCAACATGTCAATTATGATGCGATTTGAGAAGCGGCGGGAAGTGAAACATCGCGAGAATTTGTGAGCGAAGTAACTCAAAACAAGCGTCTTTCCAGATTCGTTTCCCCCAGCAGGTGGTTTATCTAATTACGGCGTTTTAAATAATAATAGAGAACTAAACTTGGCGAAAGTTTTGCTGCGTGATTGTGGAGAAATAATTTAAGCATATTCGTGTTATGGTTAGCTTTTAGCCACTTTCGAACCTTTTTAGCTAGGCTACTGTCAACAAGAAGTCCAGCTTCAGCTTCCCTGAGGGTTAGTGTATTTAATGACATCATTAAATGTAAATTAAAAATCTAAATGACATGAGCATGCTGTTGAATAAAGAGTCCACATATATAATTCATGTATTCAAATTCAAACAACACAGAGTTGCAAGTGATGCGTCATGTAATTGACATGCTAATTTGATTAAAACTTGAATGGCTAAATTTCTTAAAGTAGCTAAGATTCATTTTATATTCAATTGCATGAATTTAAGACCAGTGGCCAGCGCATGTTGTGCAAAATACGAGGAAAAACTGTTTGGTGTCTTTGACCTATTTAAGCTATTGGTTACTTTTTGAATTTTGTAGCTTGGCTATTTTTTTTTTTTTTTTTTAGAAGAAGCTCAGCTTAACCTGTTTCGTGTGCGTCTGAACATAAATGTAAAAAAAGGCTGAATATGAAACTGAAGAAAGGTCCATATACATGTCAGTTAAAACCATGAGGTCGTGAAACACACAAATCTACGCAATAATCTATCATGTGGCTAAGCAACAGTTTGAAACTTTTTTTAAAAGGTTTTTCAAATTTCAGTTTAGGATCAACCATCTCGGCTGGCTGCATGTTAAATGGTAGTATCTAGATATAAATGTCAAACAGAATAAATATGTGTGAGTTAAAATACTCAGGCATGAGGCAGGAAGTAAAAGATGAAAAATTGTGTCGATTCTCACATTGAGTTAAAACATGGAATAGAAATAAGCACAAAACAACAATTTGTAATGGCATTAACTTGTACGTTGGCCCATTTTTCAACAATTAGTCCAGCTTACCTTTACGATGTGGTCTATATGAGTACATACTTGAACTATGAAATGTGCATGTCGCTGAATAAAGGTCGACATATGTAAATTCTCCATGTCCAATAAAACACAGCGAGGAGCAGCAGAGATCGGAAAGAGACAATTGCCAAATATCGCAAATAAACGGCAACATGGTTCAAGCCAAGCTACTTGTTACGAAGCAGCAGCTGTGTGCTCACACGCTCTGTGAAAATCAACTAACATAGAAGCTGAAACCCACAATTTAGTCGCATATTTAAACGTGAACAATAAACACATACGCGTGCATGTAGCTGAGCGAACAACCCACACATGTGAATCCACTCGGGGACGAAAACACTCTCGCTGTCTCTCCAACCACGAAGCCACTTTTGATGCACAACGTGCCGCGTCCAGCTCCATGAAAGCGCGTTGACAGCTGCAGGCTGCTGCCTCTCGTGCACTCAGACCTGCTAAAGATGTTCACCCCGCAAACACGGGAATAGTTTCGGCTCGGCGGTGCACGGACGGCGCGGCGTTGAAAAGCAGCGTAAATGATGTCGTCTCTCTGGCAGCGTGTGCGAACACTGTGGGAGCCAGGAGAAACAGAGGTTGGACACTGTAAACAGAGCTAGCGGCACCGGAGTTGCCATCTTTTACGGACTCGTGGAGCTAATTCATTACTGGAGTGTGTAGGTGGTCCGGAGCTACTGACACCTGCGAGGGCTGACTTCTCTTTGGGTCGAAGGAGGATCTTTGGTGCATCCAGCCATCTTTCCACCAAGCATCCATCCATCCATCCATGCATCCATTCACTCACTCCTCTCCTTTTCCTGAGGAATTTTCATTGCTTTGCAACTCAATGTATGACTCAATTTATAAGGAGTGGCGGTGAAGTCGGCATCTTCACTTCAGACCTTTTCCTCTCCTGTGTGCGCTTTTGTCTTTTACATTTCCCTGCCTACGCACACACTCTCTCTCACACACACATACACACACACACACACAAATACACACACACACTGGCTGCACAGCCTAAGTGGGTGTCACTCTTGTAACTGGTCCAAATCTGACCACTGCTCTGTGCTTGTGGCTGTGTCCCTGACCGCAGTATTCTCACTCTCCTTCATCCCCCCGCTCTGAGAGGCCTCACAGCTCAGCATTCGCAGACATCCAAAACAATCGCTCCGTGAGAAAATCACTATCATTTGGAGCCATTTTGGAAAGCTCTGCATGCTTTGTTGGAAGGAGGCTCCGGGATCATGAGGTTTAGATGTTTTTCCTAACGATTTTCCCCCTCGGCCGTGATCACGTCAGAGCGATTTCATGCTGCTTGATGATGATATGACGACATGAATCACACGATCATCTGCACACCCGCACCTTGTCACACCTGTGTCATCTCTGTGTTTGTCCGTGCAGCTAAACTGGAGGTGGAGACGGACTCTTTTGGAAGTCGTATTCGAATCAAAGGGGTGAAGACAGGATACTACATATGCATGAATAAGCGGGGGAAGCTGATCGGCAAGGTAATCTGGAATTCATATTTTTGGGGCTGCACAACACTACCGTCCAAAGATGGTCTATTCCTTGGTCATGATATTCAGACAAATGCAGATTTGATTTCGACGTTAGACCGAGTAGGTTTCGACTTCCCGTAAATGGCATCATGACCGTCCCTCTCGTTTGCGTCCCCAGCGGAAAGGACGAGGCAAAGACTGCATCTTCACCGAGATAGTTCTGGAAAACAACTACACGGCCCTCCAGAACGCAAAGTACGAGGGCTGGTACATGGCTTTCACGCGCAAGGGCCGCCCAAGGAAGGCCTCCAAGACCAAGCAGCATCAGAGGGAGGCCCACTTCATGAAGCGTCTACCCAGGGGGCATTTGCTGAGTGAGAGGAGGCCGTTTGATGTCCTTCCTCTCCCTGTCCCCGTGCACCCTTTCAACAGGCGGACTAAACATTCCCATCAACAGCGCTCAGGGGGCCGCTGAGGACTGGAACCACTGAGGGAGAACTGTGGCTGAACCAGCACGAGAACCACTACAGGAAGACGCTCCCAGCTTCTACAGTCAAGTGCCCAAACACTTTGTGCCTCATTTTTGTGGACTTGTTGTGTAATACTTCATTACTGGATTGTATGTAAACAATCTAATATCTAATCTGTTAGTTATTTCCAATTCAGTCGGACTTTAGGAAAGTGTTTTTCTCTTATTAAGTCAGGGGGGCATTTACAAGACTGCAAAGCTCATGAAATGAATGGACACCTTTGGTTAGACGTTCGCCAGCTCAGCAACAAAGAATGTTTGAAAAGAGAAATGGGTACAATGCAGCTAGACATGGCAGCTATCTGTGGATTTTCTTGTGGTCTCAGCATCTGAATCTCAGTTGACATACTTTCTTGCCTTTAGGAGGAGTTTGGAGACTTTTAACCTGTTTTTTTTTATGCTACATATATAAATATATTTTTACTGTAAAAATGTAAATGGCATCAAATGATGGAAATATTTATTGTAGAGTGTATATTAAAACCACTAAAGAATCATTTCACACGCTGCATGGCTTTTCTTGTGTGCGCTTGTTTTAGGATGGCGTGTACATGCTGGTTACCCTGAAAAGAAAAACTGTTGTTTTTCTTCCTCCTCCTCCTCCTCCTCCTCCTCCCTCGCCTCCTCCGCCTCCTCCTCCCTCTCCTCCTCCGCCTCCTCCTCCTCCAGGCTGGAGACCCAGATAACTGAGGGGCAATATCTGTGACAGGCTACTGAATTCAGTGTGCTCAGCAAGTGAGACTTGGGCCTGAATGGCTGGAGCTATGCATTAAAAGCGATGAGGTCAGCCCACCATTTTGGCCCAAACAAAGGTTACCACCATGTAGTTGCATTTCTCACGATCGCACACCGTAACTCTCTGATCAAATGGGCCCTTTGTGTAACCTCATATAAAAGGGCATGTTATACAATAGTGGGTTCGAATAATAACACGAGGAGGGGTCAGTTATCAAAAAGAAGCCAGTCACACAGGGAGGGCGGGTGGTGGGGGTCGTGGAGTAGGGGGGCGGGGTGGGGGGGTGGGGGGTGTGGAGGGGCTGCAGAAAAAGCACCAGGGCCTGTGTGGCAAAATGTGGCATCGGCTGAAAGAGGGGGAATGGCTGGGAAGAGGCATTCGCAAATGAAAGGGAGGCAGAAAAGAAACCCTCTTCCCAGAAGCAGTTGAGCATGACCATCAGAGGCCAAACGACAGGGGAGGAAGAAGACCCCGAACAGAGGAATTTGGCTGCTCTCACAATGCATGAGCCGGACCAACAATTTGTTAGTTGCTGTTTGCTGCCACAGGAATTTGTTTTGACAGCGGCTCCAGCGCCGAGGAACTTTGCACAGCAAAGCTGAAAATCATCAAAATGAAGACCTCAGAATCAACACCTGCTAACAATACATTTGCCAAACAGCACGTTTATTTTTACCTGTTAGATTCATTTAGATTCAACAGCAGCGAGTCTTAAAAAAAATGAAATCAAACGACCCAATCAGGAATGCATTAATGCCTTTGTGCAATCAGGTCCCTCTGAGGAATTTGCAAAACAATAGGACGGAGCTGCATTTGAGATGTTTTCGTGTATTTCTGTTTCTTTCCAACCGGAGGAGGACAAAGCACAATGGTGAGAGAGACCTGTGGCTTTGTCTCTTGCACTTGCTCTCTGGGTTTGGACAAGTGGTAAAAAATGCATGGAATCACACGTTGAGACGATCTATATTTAAATACCATTGTCTCTTTTTTGTATATTTTTTCTCTGGCCACTGTCTTAAGTATTCCTGACAGGAGTTTCTTTAAAAAAAAAGTTCTTTAATCAAACTTATTTAACATCACACTGAAGCACGAGGCTGTATAATCATTTCTTCCTGTTCATGTCACATGTTCACTCAGAATGTCAGATGTCTATTTCTTCTCTCTAAGACGCCAACATCAGATCCATTGGGAGCACAACTCTGAAACAGCTTTTCTCTCACTGAGCTGCAGACCACTGCGTCCGAGTGACCCTGCGCTCTACTGGGAAATGGTAACACAAGTTGCAGTAATGGCTTTCAGGGTGGCCTGCTACATGCAAGGAACATAAGGATATTCAGTTAACACAAATGGGATGGGCTCGTAACAGTGACCCCGGAACGAACAGGGACGAGGCATTGTGTGTTTTGAGTGTTTTACAAGGACATCAATGAAAGGAGGGTGCTGGGTTATGTGACCCTGCCATCAAATGGCTCCCTGGTAGCTCTGGTAACAAAAAGCTAAACAATAAGATACTGCTGTGATAGTTTCAAATTGAAAAACATACACATTTGTTTTATGGGGCTTGTTCATTTGTGGATGACTACTTGGGAGAAAAATCCTAAAGTTAATGAACCTAGCTGTTAAATGGAGAAATACTTGTAATATATTGTAGGTTCGAGTTACATACTTGGTACCCATTGGTAAGTTTGTAGTATAGTGTGAAAAACATCCACAAAACTCTCATTAAACACAGTGAGCAAACAAACACATTGGAAGCTGCAGGCTCAATCTGATCAGAGCACAAAGCGATCTTTGCAACAAATTATTAAAATGAGTGAATGATGTTTGATTTGCTGAATTCCACATTTTGAAACCATGAACCTCTGTCCAAATGGTAGAAGACGGAATCCTCCATTTAAAGGCCGGGAGTCATGATTAATACATGAAACTGGATATCTACTTAAGAACATGAGGATTCCAGGTTAAGCTATGACTCTAAAAATCAGCTTATTCAACCTGATTCAAAGACGCTTTGTTACTCAAAAATAAACCTTCAAACCACGATAGCAAGGAAAATGACTCCATGAAAGCAAATCAAATAAGATCATGATGATTTTGACGCTATGAAAAAAAAAGTTCATGTCAAACACTGAACACATTTCAGCTACTGAACGGACCACAGTGGAGAGTCAAATTGAGAGGAATTAACTTGTGAATAAGGCACTGACAGAAGTTCGAGTTTAACTCATTGCGCTAATTTAAATATATCTCAGAAGTGACTAGGAGAACAATGCCGCGAGTTCCTGCTTTAAATGCAACGTAGACCTATTCTCTCTCCCACCGTCACAAGTCACTGAGTTTTGCAGTCTGTGTTCCCATCTCCGGTTCCCCTCAGCTTCTTCAGCTCCTTCAGTAGCTCCTGCTCAAGGGTTAAGATCTCTTTGGGTTTCTTATACTGGACAAGAGAGAAGAAAAAAATAATTACTTCAACATTCTCCCAGTCTCCCTCCTCCAACTCCTTCTTTGCAGCCATATTGAAAGATCATACAAAATACAAAGATCATAAAAAAACAAAAAAAGGAGCAATTATTATGGACATGAAAAAACATTATAAAACCTGCCAGGTGCACAGACTTGCCCTCAGGATTCGCATAAAAATACTTAAATAAACAAAGTGATGGCTTTTATGGAGATGACAGAGGTTTATATTGAAGCAAGTATCTTGTGCAGGTCAGGGTGATCGACCACATACGATTTTATTTGGATTTGTAAATACAAAAAAGACGTCAGATGCTTTTGCAATTATTCACAATGCTCAGGAACTTGCATTTATATCTTCATATTAGAAAAGAACTTCAAGAATCAATCTTTCACGTTTTCATTCATAACGTTGTATGAAAAGGGCTCCGACGTATTTCGAAATTGTTGTTGAACTTACACTGACGATCAAGGTGTTGTTGGCATGAATGAAGCTGAGGGCAGAGCCGTCCAGTGGAAGCTCACATCGCTCCAGATCAGGGATACTGAACTTCTTATAATACCTGGGAGCACACAGACATAATGTCAGAGGTCTCTCATGTCACCATGTGTTGCACAGATAGAGTTGCACACACTGCCATCTACAGGTGGCGAGTGAGGATCACATGCAGCAAGTGTGAAGAGAAATAACAACACAATGGCCGAGGGAAACACAGTGTACTCGTGTGTAATTTACTTTTTGTTTGAGGTTTTGATGACAATGTATTTCTCAGATGGATCCACGGACACACTGAAGACATCTTTGGGGTATGGAAGGTTACGGATTCTCCACTGAAAGCTGCTCTTTGTGTCGTTACGCATGAACACAGGCTGTGGAAACACAGACGTCGTTATCTGACATGACAGTTAAACGTTCGTATGTGAATATGTGGCTGATGAAGCAGAATCTCACATTGGAGCTGTTCTCCTTGAGCACGTTCGACTCCAAAGATGCGATAGGGAGGACGAGCGGCTCTCCGACCTCTACCTGCCATTCGCCCTGAGATCCAAGTGCACTTTTCTGACGCCACCTTCGTACTGAAATGCACCAAAGGTTGTGTAAGACACAGAAAACTTTATTTTACGGCCCCACAATGCTGTGTAAAACTCCTACCAATGAGCTCATCTGTTTTCAAGTCATAGTCTTCTGCCATTTCTTTTCCATCTGTGAAGAGGTAGTGGATCTTCCTTTTTCCTGGAGGAGGGATTCAGGAACATACCGACGGAGAATGAAGGAATGGAGAGAATCGGAATACTGTCAAGGGGTTTCATTGTTCACTTCGCTCCGATCTTTGAAGCATAAATATTTCTGTGACAATGCAACACGTCATATTTAAAAGGTACAGAATGCAGGATTTTGTAACATCTATTGGTGAAGCTGTACGTTGCAGCTGAATACCCCTCATTTGACCTTTTCCTCTAAAACATGTATCTATGGTAACTTTCAATTATCATTCAAACTCAAAAGTGTTTGTCCATTCTAAGTTGTGTGGTGGTTCAAAATGGAAGCCTCTGTAAAGATCCTGATGTAACTAATGTGGATTAGGTGACTATATGCTCATCATGACTTCAATCATTTCATATTCACTTTCTGCCAATAGAGATGAAACAGTTTCACTTCATTCTTACATATTCTTAATTTATATCGAATTATTTAACTATAACAACTGAAGCAACAGGTGCATAAAGGGATGGCAATATATTATCAATATATTGATAGGTAATAATTACACCATTAGCAGGATGTTTACCTGTACTTTGAACGCGTCATTAACACCATACCACTTCATTAGCATCACTTACTTTTCACACATTGTCCCACGTATGAGAAATGATCACTTGCTCGTGGCACTTCAACAATCAATGATGCTAGCCAACATTAGCTAACAGTTCGAAAAAAGCTAGCTGCCACCTTCAGGTTAAAAACCCTGACGATTGTGTAAACTGATGTTTAAACCAGGAGTATTTGTTACTATTGTTGGTTTAACTCACCGTCATGTATTAGCGCTGTTTTCTTTGACGATTTTAAACTCTCAATCCAGCTCGGCACAGACATCTCTCCACGGGTGTCTCCTGGTGTGTTACACAGGAACCCTTCCGTAACCATAGCAACATATATAAATGGGTAACAGAAATATAGTGAAAAATGTTGATTAGTATTATTGGAAATATTAACCATATATTTCAGACACTTGTTATATGTATAATCTCATATGACAACTTACACTATCTGCTTTATTTGAGCAATAACTAATTAG
>JAFBJT010025278.1:0-19253 GCA_016785325.1 Chascanopsetta lugubris | reverse complement strand
TTGGTGGTGTGTCTGCCATGATTGTAGCGCCTGGTACCCACCGATGCCCTAATCCTCTCAGCCTACATGTTGTTGTAGTGCTGGGGGGGGGGGGCTACACACACTCTGTTGTATTCTTGCTGCCCAGAGCAAAACTAAAAGGGAAAAGAGAAACGAGAGAGAGAGAGGTTGCTTTTTTTCTCCACAATTCCTCTGCGCTGTACCTTTAAGGGCAAAGACTTGCTTTTAAGGTTGTGCCAGAATTAGACCAGGGGTCTTGGTGCGTATTTTCTCCATGTTCAATTGACTGTAAAGGGGTGTCAGGGGTAAGGGTCAGGAATAGAATAGAGAGTGCAATGCAAAACTAACACAGCGCCAGTGTTGAGGCTTCCTACGCAGTATGTGAGGTCAGCAGGGTGGGCAAAGTTAAACGGGAAGCCGAATGATTTTAAAGTTATGCAAATGCGGGGCTCGTATCAAAGTTTAAAGAAACGCCTGCCTGGCGGTGCCTCAGTGCTGCTTATGAGATAATGTGGCGCCAGCCTGCAGGTGCAGACTTACACAGCCACGTCCTTCTCTCAGGCTTTTCATTCATGATCTCTTGACCCTGATCTGATGAGCAAAGCTGGCGCTCTTCATATGGAGCCGGTGCAGTGGCAGCACAGCCTTTGGGGTGGATACGCTAATTATGGTTGTATACGACTCCTCGCTGATAAGAAATACAGATTCTTCTCCGTTGGTTTCATGGTGGACAAATATCGACTCAGTGATTTCAAGTGACTTCACGTCAGACAGCGTGTTGGATTTAGCGACGTGTAGCGGAGAAGTCGCTGGTCCTGATCCTGATGTGAATACTTCCCCCAGTGTGAGCGTAATCCCACACTGCAGTGAAATGAAGTGACTGTTGCAAGCTAACAGAGCATTAGACATTTGTCTAATTTTGGCAGTTTTGTGTGGCTCCCAGAGAAGCATGAATAATTTAAGAGTGAACAAGACAAGGTGCTCGGTTTGAGGATGTAGTTGGCTCCAGACGGTGCGAGGAGCTGTGCAGAGGGAAGCATGATGAATTTTGGGACAGTTCACTGCCTCCGGAATGTGTCCCTCTTTCACCCAGAGTGTTTGGCTCTGTGGAGTTAGCACAGTGTCATCATGTGTGATGTTGCTGGGAAGCTCTGTGTCAACATCAGAGTGATAGAGCCCACACACACACACACACACACACACACACCCTAGTCAGAGGTACCAGAGAGGAGAGGCATTCTGCATTCTGTGTGTGTGTGTGTGTGTGTGTGTGTGTGTGTGTGTGTGTGTGCGTGTGTGTGTGTGTGTGTGTGTGTACCCTATTGCCTGCATTTGTTAATAATGCATGCGAACTCACCTTGTGGGCGGATGCGGCCGACTTATTTGCATTCACAGTAATATGCATATTAAGCAGCACTTTCTCAGGTTACTTTGCATAACTTCTGTTTAGCCTCTGTTGGTTTTTTTCCTTCCAAGGAGACAAAACAAAACGTATGATTATTTTCACTCAAAGGCTAAATCGAATCTACCGAGTCTACATTGTGGTGCGTGGCAAATGTCCGTAATCTCATTATAGCAGCACCAACACAATCCATTTTACAGCCTCTCTATCGCAGTAGTCTCTGTCTAATTATGTAATAGGATCAAACTGTGGCTCGGGGTGTAATAGAATATATTACAATACATTCTGAAACTCTGCCTCCTCCAGGACTGCTGGTGCAAGCTGTTTGTATCTGACCCCCCCATCGTTAAAACCATACGCCATAGTGCGTTTCCTGGGAATATGTTAAGCACTTTGTTTGTAATTACTCAACACTGTAGCGTTGTGATTCCCGCTTGCCGTATAAACCTCTAAATATACCTTACCAAAAACAATTTAAAGTTTACTGGTTTAGTGCACATGCTTGTGCAACTCTTGCAGCACTGCGGAGGTGTTGGTGAGCATGAACACATTTATACCCCCTGGTGGCAAGTTGTGAGGGATGGAGGGGCAGAGGAAGAACGTGTGAGATGTACATATTTTTTACTTTCTGCAAATGTTTAGTCCTCAACACTAGTAGGGGTGTCTCTCTTTGAGATGGACATCCGAGTATATGATGATAAAAACATGCTATCCTGTACATAATTGATTTGATGCATAAACAGTGATGCACAAATCTTTTACCTTGATGACCGTAGCCCAACGTAAACTAGCTTCTAATGAGAGACCTGCTCAAAACGTATTAACATGTGGCCTTTAATTATCGGCCGTACGTCACCAATACAAAGACGACAATGATATTTAGATGTGAGACACCAGAAGTAGCATGATCGCTGATGTCAGGTGTCCACTTTTCTTAAAGTTGGTGAAAGTACCATCTCTGTGTTGCTGAGCAACAACGGATGCATCATCATCATCATCATCATCCACAGCTGTGCAGAGCTTTAATTGAATAACTCCTCCACTCGTGACGCGTCTCTGCCTCTCCCCCCACAGCAAATCCCAAACGCCCACAAGGACTGGGTGTGTGCGCTGGCGTACGTCCCGGGTCGGCCCATGCTGCTCAGCGCCTGTCGGGGCGGCATGCTGAAGGTGTGGAATGTGGACAACTTCACCCCCATTGGAGAGGTCAGGGGTCACGACAGCCCCATCAATGCCATATGTACCAACTCCAGACAGATCTTCACGGCTTCCAGGTACAAAAGAACAGTTTCAGTACTTTTAATGGACATTGGTCTGAAATGAAATGAAGAGATAGAACTAACACATCGCCAAAGCCTCATGTCGTTTCGTACCTTCTACCACACAGAGCCGTTGTTGTCTCGCTACCATTCAAAGCACTGATTGATAAACCACACCTTTGCACTGGCTGACATCCTCTATTTTAACTGACTTTTAAGTCAGTTCGTTTTAAAGGTGTAGTGTGCAGGATCTGTGGGTTGGTGTTCAGAACCACACCAGTCAAAGTCATGACCACCTCATGTTGATGCTCAGTACACAGCAAAACAATAAGAAAACAAAATACAGGCCGTACCGATCAACACACCGCCACAATAACTCCTGTAGTGAGAGGGAGTAGTAAGTTGCGTCTATGCATTGACCCCCCCCCCCCCCCCACACACACACACACACACACACACACACACACACACAAATCCTGCTTACTATCCCTTTTTCAGTCAGTCCCAGTGTCTCTGCCGCTCTGCCTTTTAGCAAACACAACTGTAAATCAGTGACGGATATGAAAAGATTTCGATCTTTAGAAATACACGGGATTGAAGGTGAGATGGGAGAGAAAAGCCAGAACAGACAGAGAGAGAGGGAATGTGGCTTTTACCTTCTTTGAACTGACGAGTCTGTGATTCATGTTGAATTGATCTGCAGGTGTGTTATCAGCCGTGTGCAGCTCAGCTCAGATCAGGTCACATTGCATCATGTTTTTCTTCTCTGATGCATCACACCCCAGATAATGCTCGTCTCCCCTTTTGTCTTTTGGGGACTCGGTCGTCGCCTCGATCCATTTTCTCTCCTTTAACTCGAGGGCTTTTTCTACTGAAACTGATTAACTGTCACCGCCGCTGCTCTCTCTTCTTCCCTCATCTCCTTTCTTCTTTCACCTTTGTATATGGACAAACGTTTCCACCTGTGCTCACTTCAACTCTGACTGCGTCCTCTCCCCTTGTTCCCTCCTCCTCCTCCTCCTCCTCCTCCTCCTCCTCTCATCGATCCCAGCGACTGCAGGGTGAAGTTGTGGAGCTATGTGCCTGGCTTGACCCCGTGTCTTCCTCGACGGGTCCTGGCCATCAAGGGCCGGGCCACCAGCCTCCCGTGATTGCCTCCTCTCCGCTCACCAACCCTCCCCTCCTCTGGTACTTTCTTCAACTCATTTCCATCTTCCTCTTCTTTTCTCAGCTGTCGGGCTTTTAAACCCCCCCCCTCCACGTTTATATTTCTTTTCATACTTTGCCTCTCCATTGTTTCTGTCCTCTTTTTTTCTCTCCCCCTCCTCAAATGTCTTTGTTGTTTTATGATGATCATTTCATTTAGTTGTATAACTAACATTTAAAAGCATGATTACTTATAGTGCTTTGCAGTCCACTGCCTCCGCTAAGACAAACTTCTTCTGGGTTGAATAGATGAGTCATAGTTCTACACGCAGAGTATCTTTTTTAATGACTCTCCACCCGTGTTGCTCTTTGCAAGACATTTTCTCGGTTATTTTCAGTCCTAGTAATTATGTTTATATTGCGGTCTGATAAGAGCAAGTTGATAAGAGCTATTGCACTTTTAGATATTTTACCCTGAAGCCCGATGCATGCCTCTGTGTCCAAGTTGTCTACTGTCACGCACAGTAGATCAGTGCGGCACGGAACACAGCTACAGCTGCAATGATCAAGTTCAGGAGAGAGGATGCAAGTGCCGGTGCCGCTCAGAGACACTCGTCGTTGCAGTAACACGAGAGGTCAGACTGGGAAACACTACGCCCCCTAGTGTTTCAGTGGTGTAATTGCAGAACAAAGTGCATACACCTACGCACAAAAATGAATGCATAGCTTTGCAGGAGCAATAGCTGAAGCTTGGGTCAAGCTTTGATACAGAAGCAGGAAGTGGCCTCAAGGTTTGCTCAGCATAAAGCTGCAAGAGAGTCTGCCCTCTAGCTTTATGTCTGTCTTCAGCTGCATTCAGAGATGCAGACGGACTTTGATGTGACTGCGCTTCAAACATCGAGCAAATGTTTTGCTGCCAAAACACAAGCCTGTCCACCAAAGCCTGTTTGAGCAAGAAACTGTTTGCAGAATTCACTTCAATTCAAGTGGGCGTGTTCACGACACATCTGACGCAAAACTGAACAAAACGAAAAAGACCACATCTGTGGCAGAATAAAGAGGAGGTGATGTTTGTATTGTCATTGTCATCAAAGCAATTAACTGTGGAATATATCCATTGCACGTCTGAACCATAGCGTTGTCTGCCACGCTCTCAATATGTGAAATACATGGGATCTGGACATTTTCTGGATTCAACTGCGCAGACACCATGCAGAGCTAATGTCTGAAAAGAATTCTCACTGTGTCCTCATTATGTTCATGCTAGTTTTCAAACACCTTCACCGCTGAGTCAGAAGCCCCTCGATTGACAATGTAAAGTCCCTGAACACTCACCACTTGGGTTAATGAGAAATTGAGAAAAGCTGATGCTTTTTCTTGTTATGTCCCTGATTGCCTGAGTGCAATGGGAACCTGCAACGAAGTGAAAATTAAATAGCCTCCTCCACCAGGAATAAAGATGTGGTTGATACGATTAACTTGTTGCCTGATTCACAACACGACCCGTTCTGCATTGCTGTAAGAGTGTGTGTCTGAATTGAGTGGGCAGGTGTCTGTGTGTGTGTGTGTGTGTGTGTGAGGTGTATTTCTCAGTTCATGTCTACGTGAAGTGTCTGATGTGCAGTGGATTGATTTAAACAGAGACACCGTTTGATTAATGCTCTCTCCTCCCTCCAGTGACACGACGGTGAAGATCTGGCTGTCAAAGGTTTGGAGGAAGAGGTGACAACAAAACAACAAGCGCAATGAAAGCCTCCGTTGTCAGACGCCGATCTGTGACCTGCTCACTTCACGACACTGAGAGTGTGAAAGTTTCCAAAGCAATCAAGGTGGTTTTATTTTTCAATTTGAAAATGAAAGAGCCGAGTCGGGAGTGTTGTTCCCGAGGCAAAGGACAGTTTGCCTCTGTTTTTTTTTCTTTAGTGCCAATTTGTAAGTGCCATTCAGATGTGACGCTATTTGGACTGGACGATCCATATCTTCCTCACCATGAATGCACCAGGCAGAACAATGTTCGTCCTCACCTTGTCAGCGACGAGAAGGAAGAGAAGAAAAGTGTCCTTCTGTTCTTTCAGCAAGGTTTCAGAAACCTTCGGGAGCAGTTAGAGATGAACACGAGCATTTCGTCGTCCGCACGTGGAGACGCAATCCAACTCGAGAGCTCAGAGCGAGGCCCAGTGGAACTTCTTGTGGCGGACCTGAGCCCGAACACTGGACCTTCACCTGTGTCCATCACCAGACCGTTGCTGAACTCGGTTTCGACCTCAATGGGAGAATTTTCACAGTTCATCACTGAAACCGAACTGCATTCAACAAGTCTTTGTTTTACGTATTTGATTTGATTAATTTATTCTTTTCCCTACCTCAGTTCTTCTGGACTTTGGTGCAAGGTGGGAGGAAATCTTTTTCTACGGGTCTCCGTGCACAAAACACCCAGCGCTTGACCCCTCGAGGGCCACATGAAACCACCTGGCTCCTCATCTCTTGTGTGGACGTGTGTCCCCGCGCCCCCCCCCCCCCCCCCCCCCCCCCCCCCCCCCCCCCTCCGTGAGACATTGTAGCTGCTGACCTCGCGAACAGCGAAGCACACGTCCAGTAGCAAGAGTTTACGCAGAACTGGCCCCTTAGAGAATCGGAATTGGAAAGTGCTAACTGGCAAAAAAACCCAAAAAACATTGTGTACAAATAGTCTGTGCCTGCAGTGTACACACCTCACGCATTTGTGTGTCAGGTACTTCAAAGTGCCAGAAACATCCTTTGACTGGCACATAGCTGCAGTTCAGCCTCCCCTCACCTCCTTGATCTTTCAGGTTAGTGACCAGCTCTCACCGGTCACTCCCCTTCCTTCACTGCTACTCAACTCCTCCTGGAAAAAGCAATTTAACCAGAGGTCTCGCAGCTTTACACCATCTGCTTTTCAGGCGAGATTACTTTGGGTGAAAGTAGGTCAGAAGAACCGAGAGAGATTTCTATTTAAAATCCCAGTTCTTTATTTTTTTTTTTTTCCTCCCACCCACTCTTTGCTGCTACATTTCAAGACAGGGAGAAACTTCCTGTATAAATAGTGTGTGCGTGTAAGTGGGCAACATGTACATATGCACAGACTGCAGATGGACACACACACACATCTTGGACATCTCGACCGAAAGGTGTCGGCTGTGGGGATTTCTTTGACATGGAAGAGATTCACACACACAGTGTGTGCACCTTCATACAGACGTAACTCATCTACATGCAATAGTAGAGGTTAGGGTTGATTCCGTTGAACTTACATTTTGTCGTCTTAAAGCCTCTGAATATGGTCCACAAGGATTCACATTGGTTTGTATTTAATGGGGTTATACATCGTGTTTTCTTTGAACATAGTAGGAACTAGCATTAGTGTATAGAAATCACAGTTTCAACATCTCACTCAAGACGGCAGCTTATTGCTTTACGGAGTTATCAACAGAAGATTTCAAAGTGCCAATCGGGCCATCCTGTAATACCACTTTTCTACCACTAGACTGAGTCGTGAGCCGTAGCAGGGCTCAGTCCGTTTCTTGTCCTCACCGTGCATCAAAATACAAGAGGAAAGTTATGTTTCATTGCAGATTCATCCGCAGCTGATCCACAGATATTTCAAAGTAAAGGTCCTCTTGCATTTCTCACTCACTCAATCCAATCATGTCTTTGTAAAAAGCTTTTATTTTTACCACCGGACAGGACGTTGTACAGTTTCATACTGTATTGGTGTGTACAATTCGAATACACGGATCCTTGAAGGGACATTCAGTGTACGCAGATGTACTGTGTTTAAACAAATACAGTGATCGTAAGAGGAACTATTCTCCCGCTCCGCTGCTGAACACGCAGCCACTGGACAACCAACAACCGAGACACACCCACACACAATACGGCCGTCTGCCGTTCAACGGCATGAATTGAATTATGTCAAAGCTTCAAAATGACAACAATTTCAAATCTTCTTGACAGTCAGATGTTTATCTCTGCCACACCAAATATGATTGAGTTCCCTTCACAAAGACCCAGGCTGATATGTAGTTTGAGCAGGTGCAGAACTTTGTAAAATGTTTTATACGTTTTCCCTAAATTCTTCTCCAATAAGTAAGTTTGCACTTCTGATGTTACCAATGTGAGTTTTAAGCTGCTGACACTCCAAAAGCAATGATATGGGTTTTGATTTTGTATTGGGAGGGGGGGGGGGTATGGATGCAAATGAGTGAATGATACATAGAAGCATTTTCAGTTTTGATATTTTGCTAAAATTAGAATCTCAGGTAAAGGTTGAAGGATAATTCTGTTCCGATTGTGGTGATTCCACCCTGTATCTCTTTGAATCAGCCAAATGCCTTGTTTTATTTTTCTTCGAGGTTAAAAGGTACGATTAGCCATTTTCGCAAAAATACTCATTTCGCTGTTTGCTCGTGCATTTGACTTCCTTTACTTGTTCGACACGTACTGTACCTTTTTGTATACAATGTAAACATCTTAGATTTCTCTTCCAAAATCTGGCCAAAGCTGAAAAGTCCTGCAATTCTGAGAAATGTGCACTGATTTTTGACCGTACGTACTTGTTGAACATTTGTTACGTTTGTATAGTGGGTTGTGTGGAGTGAGTGGAACAGGGTGGTATGGGGGTGGGGGGGGGGGGGGGGGGGGGGTGGACCTGCGTATCATATGGGGTTGTTTACATGAACCTTCAATCAGACTCCAGCAAGCCCTTCACTCTACACTATGTATTGATGTGTGCCAATTCACCAAGCTGACCCCGGTCAGCAGCGCGGGGCTGTGTCTCCTGTGATGGTGAATCGAAAACAGCCTTAACTGCTCTTTCATTCACTCGACAGACCCATATTTATTATTGATATATAGATCATTTACTGTAGCTCTAGACTCTCTCTCTCTCTCTCTCTCTCTCTCTAATGTTTCCCTGTGCTTGTGTATATGCTGTAGGATGCATGACATTAGAGGTTCTCGTCAGTTGATAAGACGCCACAGAACACAGGTGTTCAGAGAGCGATAACTTCCTCATTTTTTATTTCAGAGGAATTTGACCATTGGTTGCTTTTGTAATTGAAACGCTGTCAGACATTTTGCATAAAATGTCCAGCAAAAGATGCTTCGCTCAATTTGTGAGCCCCCAAAAATGTATAAAGTACATTTGGCTACAGACATTCACGCCTACGCTGACACGCTAGTGGCTGGAAGATGAATGCGTTGCATGGTGATGCACCGTAAACAAGGAAGGAATTAGCCTTTGCTTTGTTCTAATGAATAGCGGTTGTGTTTATTAGACCTTGAGCTGACAGAAACCTGTGTTGGTTACAGCAGAGTCAGTCACACCAATTCCACATGTTCCCTCTGCAGAAACACCTATTTGTGCTGGGTGTGTAAAAAAAAAGAAAGAAAGTGGATTGACCAGTGGGAAAAGGTGTTTCGTAGCCAGACAAAAGCCCCTGTGGAATTAGCTCCGCCCCCAAAGCTGTGATGTTAGGATTTCAGGTGATGTCAGCACCATGACATGACTTGATTCTGTGTAAATAGATTTCTTTTTTTTAACTGAACGGATGCAGTTAAAGTCAACTGACGCCTTTCTTTACCGATGTAACTGATTTTCATGCACTTTGGATAATTGACTTTGCTGTGAATACTGAACGACGTTCCCCCCATATATGTATTAAGCCTAGTTATAGACTTAGTTTACAAATGTACAAGCTCAAAAGAAAAGCTTGAGACAGTGACATCAGACTAAGAGAACACAGGCTTAGATGGAGAATAGCTTTAGAACTCAATGATGATGATAATGTACTATGTCCCGATACGACCTGTAAGATGAGAGTGGGGACAGAGACGCTCCCCAGTGTGTCCCCTGTCTTTAAAGTCTCCCGTTTTAATGTAAATGTTATGCAAGAATGAGAATCATCAGTTTGACCGAGCAGCTTGCGAACCTCTGTGGAAGCTCAGGAGCGTCGGCCCTGCTTTGTTATTCGATCCACGGTCGTCTTCAGCAGCAATTGGTTTCAGTAGCCAGTGGCTATTGTCTTTGACCAAGCCTGGGTCAAAAAAGCGAATCGAGCTATTAATTGAAAAGCCGTTTCACCAAAGCTCACAAAATCACAGATAGATGATTGCGTGCACTTTAAAAAAAGTAATTAAAAAAAAGAAATTCTGCCTGTGGTGCCCCCTAAAGGACACATTTAAAAAAGGCCAGAACTGAAAAGGTACAGGAGGCTGCGTCACATGCAGTGGGCGGACCCTCGGTTCAACCCCGAACCCATCACCTCACAAAACCACGTGAGACGAGAAGCTAATTAAAACCAATGAGGAAAAAAAAGTGCCACGGAAGTGTTTGTAGCCTATGTAGCAGACCGTGTAAACTCACGTAGGGTGCTAAACTGTGATTTGACAATCTTTATTAAGGGGGCGGGGTTTAGCAAACGGTCTTGGAACAAAACACGGACGACTGAAAGTTCAGGCTTTAATCGGTGTGTTTGCATCACCGTCAGTATTGATCCACAGAGGAGAGTGGAGCTGACAGTCAAACTGATGGTGCGACGAATCACCTCAGCGAGCCCAGTCCGACCAATCGCGCGGCTTCAAGGGAACCACACCTCCTTTTAGTCCGTGTCTCAGCTGCAGCCTCGTGCCTCAGCCAACAGGCCTCACTGCCTTAAAGAGACAGAACGTGTGCGTGGGACTCACGTTCACGTCCCTAATCTGTAATGCGGAGGATTCCAGATAGTCCTTGGGATGGTGGAGTTCTGTTCTTAGTCGGGACGTCGGTGGCCGTTCCTCTTTTTCCATCATGGCTGAAAAGACTTTCCTGGTTGCCTCGGGGCTGCTGAGTGGGTGGGATCACGCTCAGACACGATGCAGAGAGCTGCTGATCCAGAGGGGACTGGTGTCCTCCGCAACTCGTCTGTGAAGCACTGTCACACACTTCTCTGCAGCTGCTCAACTCTGTGCGTGTGTGTGTGTGCGTGTGCGTGCGTGTGCGTGTGCGTGCGTGTGTGTGTTGTCAAACTGAGCTCACGTAAGGTATTGAAATAAGTGAAGTTGTCTGTTACATATGTACTCATGGGACATAAATGCAGGGTCAAAGGTCATGTGTGCCTTTTATTGCACAGACTCCTCCCTCTTCAGAGTGTACATGTGTGTACAGGTTTTTTCTATAAAGGACCATGTGCATGCCACCAAGCCATGTAAGATATGTTGTAAGTGTAAATAATGTACATGCATATTTAATGAAGGATGCAACATTCCTTTGAGAAAATAAAGACTGGAAGTTGAAAACAACAAAGTGGTGAATATATTTATGGCAACAACCCGGCAGCTCTCTATTTGCCCGTGTGTGTTTGTTAAGGATGTTTGTTGTTGTTAAGGAACCGCCCCGCCACAGGCTCCCGTCCGCTTTCGGTTCACAGTGAGACATTTTCATTTTTGAATTGGTTTGGATTTGGAGTATTTAAAAAATGTTTTTTAATTAACTTTCTTTAAACAATGGCGCGTAGCCACACATCTCTCCTTAACCCTCACGCGCTAACAGCGACACCTACAGGCCTGGCATTTTTACCACAGCGTTTTCACTAGCGGCTTCAATCCATCTGTTTCATCCATATTCAATGGCCAGATTGAATATGCACCCTGATAATAATTTAGCTAAATATGATAGTGTACTTTATTGGAGGAAATCCAGCGACCGTTCCAGACAGTGACTCTTCTGCATAATACATCATATGAATATCCAGCTGTCGTCCAGCCCTGGTTACTAAAAGAGAATCGAAGCCCCGCGACATGCTGCCGTTTGATTATCTGACGGATCTTTTTAAACCGCGATTGACCGGAGTTAAAATTGTTTACTCGGCCGTCTGCGGATCGCTGCGCTCCGCTCATGCTTTCCTCCGTCTGACATTATCGCAGACGAAGCGGAGGCTGAGAACGATCCTCGGATCCACGTGTGGACCAGAGGAAGTGACAAACGGGTTGTAAGGGATGGGACTTGGGATGTTTTGTTGTTTTTTTCTCACCCAGATGCGTTTCCTCCCCGTCTCCGGGGCCGAACGTGCCGACTCGACGCTCATGCATCTTCATTCCCTTTGCAAACTGCGATCATTAAGTCGTGTTGGGCTGCGCTCGTCCCGACCACGACGGGAGACACGTGCGCGGTGATGTATGACGGTCATTAATGCCTCCGAGGAAGGCGAAGCCATTCGAGGATGCCAGTCACAAACAGATGCACATCCATAACACAAGCCTGTCACGTCCCAGCTGTGCGCGCCCCATTTGCTTCCTTCACATCCTCCTGAAGTTCCATTTGAACGTCTTCATCGGTTTCATTACACCAGCGCACCAGTGAGTCCGTTCTTACTTGCTGATCCATCAGTCTCTGCCTCCCCCCATCAATCACCCCGTAACTATAAAAGTCAATTTGAAATTCAACCGGCGAGTTCCTGGGTGAATAGAAAATCTCTCCACTTTTTTATTAAGCTGCCTGCTGAGTGAACGCAAATTAATTCTCCTCTTGTGCCAAAATCGGGTCAAAACTCTCCCAGTTTCCCACCTGATTTTGGTTAATGATGAAAATCCCATCAGACGAAGCAGTGGGACGCTCAGGCTAATCAGGAAAAGGCTGCATGAAAGCCGTGAAAGACAATGATAAGGCAGATAACCAGTCCTTAAAACCACATGGACACTTAGCATTTACCAAAGGTCCCACTGTCGGCTCACACACCGTGTTTTTACAGTGGCCCTGAGTGGACAAACCTAACACCTGTAGGTGAAAACCGAAGGCTGCCATAGGTTTTCCTTCTTTCGGCAGGAACATGTCATTTTACCACTAGATGTCCCCAAATACTACTACACATTCTACCTTTTAAGTAAATGACAGCAGATCTGTACGTGGATCTAGTTGCACCAGACTGCACACACTCATCAAGAGAGGCTCTTCATATGGCTCTTACCCATGCTGCCACCTGCTGGTGGGGGTGTTTCTTCAAGCCCTCAAAACAATCATATTACAATAATTGTAATAATTCACGGAGTAATAAGTCACTGGGACTGACCCACACTGCATCTTTTATATTTTCGTTTTTATATTATATTGCACTGTTTTGTAGGAATGCAGGTTTTATTCATGCTACTTCACTGAATCATTGTCATTGTTATTTATGTTATTTGAGTGTATTTAGTGTAAGTTGTTGCTCTGCACAAACTGTTCATCTCTTTCTGTCAAACAGAGACTCTGCCTCGTTTCTCTTCCTCACACTGTTCTATTGTGTCGGGACAAGCTGCAATTAAACTGCAACACCAGTAATATTCTTTTATTAAAGCAATAGTGCAGTTCCACTGCATTTTAGTATTTTGTTAAACCTTGTGCATATTTATACCTCATGATTTTTCATCATTTCTCCGGTTTCTTTTTGTAATTATCGTGCTTTTATTGAGATTTGCACAATGCAGCTGCCTACAGCAGTGATTCTCAACTGGTGGCTCGCGGACCTGTTTTCAGTGTGTCGCGGGCCCGAGGGGAGAAAAAGGTCATGTTAAATCTCGTTTTTATTTTGATGAGGATTTTTTTTACACATCGGAGTGACGACATTTGAGAAATTGAACGTTTTCCTCGATTTGGGTCACGGCCCATCAGTAAGGGGTGATAGCGGGTCCCGAAGCCAGAGCAGTTAAGAACCACTGGACTGGAGGTTACCCATCCATCACTGATGGATGGGCGAAGATAAAGTGGTGGGCGTGTAATTCAGCCGAAGAGGAGGAACGGAGTGAGGAGTCCTGTAGGAAAGGGCAATAAACGGAGGGATGGAGGAGGGGTGGATGAATCAAGATGCTTTAAATAATGAAGGACACACAGAGAGCAGCCTCTCCCACCTCTGGTGCAGACATGCTCCTGCAGGATAAACACGAGTAGAAGCAAACGCAGGGGCCTCCGTGACGGAACAGGCGGTGACAGAGGAAACGTCAGTTGAGGTTATCACCCACATAAATCCACACTTACGGGAGGGGAGATAAAAAAACAACAACAACAACAAAAACAAAAAAACAAGGTGCTGAGAGCGAGATACATCCAGAGGCCAGAGAGAGCGACACAAGCTCAGAGAGGATTTTAATGCTGAGGGAAGTAATAAACATCTTCCAACCCCCCCATTTCTCAGATGTACACAATGAGCCTTGGCAAGACAGCTGAACAAAGCCACACACCATCAAGCCAATGGCACGCTCTAATCCCATTGTGCGCTCTCTCTCTTTGTGTACGCTTTTACACATCACACTCGCTCCCCGCTACCGAGCTTAGACACATCAGAGGGACGCGCGGTGCTTCATGGACACGGCTGCATAATTGAAAATTCTGTGTGGGTGTGTGTGTGTGTGTGTGTGTAGCGTTCATTAAAAATGTAATGTGTTTACGTTTGCATTGATTCAAATATGGGTCACGCTGGTGGTCAGTGAGGGCTGCACGGTGATGTTGATGTCTTGGCTGAGGACGGATGAGGACGTGTGTGAACTTCAGCGTGTTGGGGCTCCAGTCCCCGTCTCCCCCACGAGCCACAGTGTCACGGGGCAAACTGCTGAAGCCCTGATTGTACCAGTAGCTGTGTTTGAGTCTCTCGCTCTGTCTTGACTGTACTGCAGCGTTTTGAGAGGTTGTCAACAGTAGAAATAATGATAATAATAATGATAATAATGATAATAATAACAACCCTAACAATACCAACAACAACTAGTGTTATTATTATTATTATTGCCATTTTCATTTTTGTTGTTGTTATTATTATTATTATTATAATATTCAATATTATCACTATTATGATGCATGTTTAGCTATGGTCTGTTTACATCTGAAATAATGGTTAATCACTCAATCATAAGAATGATATGATATGATGATAACAACAGCAATATAATATTAGTAATAATGATAATCATCATTATCATCATCATTGTCCTCATAATTATATAATTATTATTGTCATCATTTCTGAGAATGTTTATCACTGTTCTGTTTATGATATGTGGAATGACCATCGCTGTGAATGAAAGATGCAGAGTGCTCCATTCATTTCTGCTGAAACAAACAAACAAACAAACAAACAACCACCAAGAAAACCAATTTTCTACTTTAAGAAAGATGAAATGTCACACTCCATGCAGAGGAATGAATCTTCCATAAAAAGCCACAGTTTCACAGAGGCACAAAAACCACAGGTGATTGATAGAGACAGGTTAAACGACTGCTGTGAACCTGCGAAGCAACAGCACTTTCATTTATTCTCCGAAAAAAAAGAAAAGTAATTACATTTCAATTTGTGAACATCAAACATTCACTGTATCACATCTTTTCAAAGTCCGCTCATTGTTCTCACTTGGCCTTCTTCTCCTTCTTGGATTCTCTTCCTCCCACCGTCTCGGTCGCGGTCCTCCAGGGCAGGAAGTTGTACGAGACCAGAGCGGTGAGCAGGTACGTGGCCATGCCCGTGTATCCTCCCAGCACCAGGCACAGCGGCTGCACCAGCACGAACAGGCAGAACACGTTGACGGACGCCCGCTCGTCCAGCTCCACCCGGTCGTCCTGTGTGGCCTTCATCACCCCGAAAAAGTAAATCAGGGCCACTGCCGGGTAGAAAGCCAGTTCCACCATGCTGCCGAGGACGAGGACGCTCCCTGTGCGGCGGCCGGTCAGACTTGGTTGGATTGAACAGGTGCAGGTGAAAAAAAAACCCAACTGCAGCAGTGTTTTCAGAAAGTCTCTCGCTGGGATCAGACTGGAATCGGCGTCCGGCAGAAAACCCCCCTGGGAAGTGTGAAGGTGAATCTGAGAGGAGGACGGACTTTGACCTTTGATCTGGTATCGCCACAGTCCTGTCAAACATTATCCAGCCACTGATTCACCTCATCGTGACACTTGTTACCCGTTGTTGCCTTCAACACAGCCCTGATGCGTCTGTGGTGATAAACCTGAGCGGGTGAGGTGATTGGCCGGTGCAGCTGTCAGTCACCTGCCTCCCTGGGTGAACCCTGACCCTGCCCTCCCTCTGTGCAACACCTGGGCCTCAACACTTACCTGACATACAATGCACGTTCCTGTGTTAAAGGGGTGTGGCTTCAATGGGGGGGAACGTGTCTTGATGAAGTAGTTTCAACATGCAACCTTTACTTTCTAACTTTGTAAGTATTCCAAACCCCACCTTTGGTGGCAGTGGCTCAGTGGTGAGTACCTTTGTAATGCAAAGGTCACTGGTTCAAATCCCACTTGAAACCCTGCTGCAGTGACACTGGCCCTGACACTGATACCCCCAATGGCCCCAAGTGAACTGGTAGAAATAATGGATAAGCGGTTGAAGATGACATTACATGACATAGTCTTTGCAAAGATGGCAGGTAAAGAAGATGGTGCAGGGAGGACAGCGCTGTTGTCACTGACTGACTCACCGTCTCTGTGCTTTGGTGCTGTGCGACTCTCCGACTCCAGTGTAATCTTGTTGTGGGCGGTGAGAGCATGTGCACGGTGAGCACAGGGGGGCGGGGCAGTTGAAGTGGCTCCGCCAGTCATATTGTTTGGTTCATTAAATGACTCACTGTGTTTATGACACGGCTGAGGGATATTTCATATTTTGACTTTGACACCTTTATTCATTGGTGGCTCTGAGGATACAAAGAGGAATTCAACAGATAAGAACCCACTTACAGACTCTGCCTTTATTCTTTCATGTATATTATTTTTTATCTTTGCGAATGGATTTGTTTTTCCAGTCCTTCTAGTAGCTTCTACTTCAAGTTGCATTCAGCAGTTCATGTGCAACAGCTTTTTTTTTGGGGGGGGGGGGTTCAGAACCTCAGCCCAAGGGCACTGGAAGAGTGGGGTATCAAACCAGCGTGGCTGGGCAACCATCTCACACAACAGTTTCTTTGAGCGATGCACACAAATAAAAATAAGAACAAAAAAATAACAGCGCAGTACAATTCTGAATTGCTTTACAAATATAGTTAGTGAATTTACTTGGGGCTTGTTGCAGTGACATTTGAGGCTTTCATATCAGGCATTACGGCTGTAAAACGCCGGCGCTTACACTCGCCTCCCCGGCGGTGGGGTCAGATGAGCAGATCGATACCACTCTCGTGTCTGAGCGTCGAATGCGAAGCTACAGAGTCGCGGGATGATTAGAGCCAGTCGACCCAAAGACAGGAAGCGAATGGGAGCTGCAGGCCAGAGTCTGCGCTGCACTTATTAACCCGTTACTCATTCTAGTGTTGGTGCTGTTTACTGGCTGCAGAGACTGTAACATGTTGTGCATCTTTACACATGGACCATCGGTCTGTATATATATAAACTGTCCGTCTGCACTGAGATGTTAAGACAACCTTTATTTTCCCACAACGGGGAAATGACAGTCCTCACTCATTTGTTACATGCGCATGTTGTCTGAAACACACAACACAGCGAACACACACACATATATATATGTATATATATGTAGAGAGCAGCAGGCGCTCTGAGCAGTTGGGGGGGTTTGGTGCTTTGCTCAAGGGCTCCTTGGCAGTTACCAGCAACCAGTCCGCACTCTAAACTTGGTCCGTGCGGGACTTGAACCAAGCCCAAGTCCCAAGACTGAGCTACCGCCCCCCCATGTTGTAAGTATTCAGAAATGCGTACTGTCCCTTTAAAATGAACACGCACAAAGAAGCATATGCAGTGTTAATTGTGTTGCTTTCAGTGCAGGTTTACACTTCAAAGTCACAACACTTGATTGATTCAATCATTTTGTTTACCATCAAAAATCAAGGAGCACACTAAATATATGATATGTCCCATAATATTCACCTCTATACTTCTGCTTCCTACTACATTTTAGACATTGATCTGTCAATTTAACATTAATTAGCCTATTTGAATGATGTTGGCAGGCAGCCAGGATCAAGCATTTAGTGTTTATTGTTGTTTTTTGACCCCCACTAACAATAGAGGTGATAATTGAACTCAAATGACAGTAAATTGCACATTCATTTGATCCATTACTTAGCTCCATTTAATTGAATCTGCATCAGAGTCTCAGGAGGGATTTTAGTGGCAGAAATAATTGAATACGCTGGCGTGTAATTTCACCGTCATCCAGCGCGCTGACGTGCAGCAGCAGAGAGCAGACTGTTCCCTCTGGGTGTTTTCAAACTCTCCCTGCTGCAAAGTTTGCCTGCAGGAAATGTCTTTTCTTATCACCGGCATCATTTTGACTTCATCATCAACATCATCCGATTTTATTTTATCTTATTTTTTTAGTAGAGCTCAACCTGAAGAAATGCTGCTCTGACAAAGAGATGGAGCCTCCGGGCAGATCCTCTGGAAAACCTGCCAATGAACCTTTGACTCGGCAAATCAAACTTTTCTATACAATTCCAATTAACAACAATTTACTCTTACTTCTTACTGTGCGCGTGTTGGACACTGTGCCCCGACCTGTTTTTTTAATTTTTTTAATCAAAACAGTCTATGAAGCACATTGAAAACTTTGCGCTCATCCTACCTGATTTACCTGCATTGATGCCCCAGTTTTTCAGAGATGACAGATGTTGTTCTTGGTGTTTTCCAAGACTGGTCAAAATCAAAGCGGTGTTTGATATGAAGCATGGCAGCAACAAAACTAACATTCTGCTTTAAAAACAAACTTCTGAGGAGGAAGTAGTTCTTTGAGATCAGACTCCAGTTAACATCTGTGGATGTCTGGTGTTGTTACCAATGACAAAGATACAGGACTTAGGTGCTGTCTTCACAGAAAAACACTGAAAATGTGGCTGATTCTGCAATTTATTTGTTGCTTTTTTACTATTTTGTCCACATGACCACAGTGACCTTTAGGGACTGAATCGAGTATATTTGCCGTGTGGTTTCAGGGATGATCGCTTTATTTCATCATACATCACAACCACTATGTCATCACCACCCACTGATGTGCTGTATATACTCTACAGGCTATTCCCTTGGGTTGCATGTTTCCGTGTGGATGAGGGTATTTCTGTACACAGTCACATGCACAGCGATGAATGAATGAAAGTAAATCATTTTTGGACGCTTGGGAACATTTTCAGTTTCGACAAACTTCGTTCGGGTGTTGACGTAGCTTTAGAGCGCGGACTGAATCGCGCCCACAGAGGTTGATGATGTTATGAATGATGTTAGCAGGAGCTCTGAGGTTGATTCATGTTCTGTCAATCCCCTCTGCTGCCGCCTGAGGGGGGCGCTGGCCCGTTCCCCTGTCATCTACCCTGGCTGCAGCAGTCCGTCATTAACACTGCATGCATATGGGCACGTGTGTGTGTGTGTGTGTGTGTGTGTGTGTGAGTGTGTGTGTGTGCGTCCATATCTTTCCCCCTGTCCATGTTACAGTAATCACGATGGTGTCTCAACAGGCGTCTGATTCTGGATGAAATCACAGGGCCGCAGA
>JAFBJT010025117.1:40508-54833 GCA_016785325.1 Chascanopsetta lugubris | reverse complement strand
TCTATGTTCAGTAGCAGCATTAGGGCTCGACAGGGACATATTATCTCTGTCAGATATCAACAGTCTGATGCTAACCTTCTCTCTGCCTCTGCATACTGCACCCAAACCCCCCCACCCCCCACCCCCCACACCCGCCCCCTCCCTCCCTCCCTCCCTTTCCCACTCTGTCTCTCTCAATCTGTCCAGCTCTGTGTGGCGGAGATGTTAGGGGCCCCTGGGGGACCATCCTTAGTCCCGGCTATCCAGACAGCTACCCTTCATCTCTCAACTGTACCTGGACTGTTGAAGTCAGCCATGGGAAAGGCAAGACGCACACACACACACACACACACACACACACACACACACACACACACTCACTCTCACACACACAGCGTAATAGAGTGAGACAGCATGGGAGAGTTGCACACACACACACACACACACACACACACAGAAACGCAGTGCAGCTGCTGCAATACTGTACTGACAGACCAGCGACTGATATAAAACTTTTAGTATTTTGATATTTAAGTTGTGTGACCATAGTAATTGTACATATGGGAATAATATATATATATACAATAATTAATAAATAAAATAGGTATATACATATAGATATATATATTACTACTTTCAAACTACAGGTTCATGTTCATTCAACTTTTATTTTTACTGTGTGTGTGTGTGTGCGTGTGTGCGTGCGCGTGCGCGCGCGTACGTGTGTGTTTCTCTTCTGCCTCAAACAGGAGTCCAGTTCCAGTTCAACTCCTTTCATCTGGAGGACCAACACGATTACCTCTTAGTTACCGAGAACGGGAGTTTCCTTCAACCGCTGGCTCGACTGACTGGCAACGAGTTGCCTAGCAACATCAACGCCGGTCTCTATGGCAACTTCAAAGCGCAGCTCCGATTCATCTCCGACTTCTCCATCTCGTACGAGGGCTTCAACATAACTTTCTCTGGTAACTTACTCACTCGCTGTCGCACCGTTCCCTCAAAGTCACCTCCATTCACTGTCGCCGTAGAAACGCTCACTCTAGAAAAAAAAAACCTTGATACAGTCAAACGTTGGACCTTTTTTTTTTTTTTTTTTCTTTAAACCAAGCTTTTAAACCCACAAAGACTCGAGCCGTAACCGTCGTCACGTATTTTGCACAGGATGGGGCCAGAGCAGCGTGCGAGGAGGTTGGTCGACAGCACGGCGAAATAATGGCCTCCCCTTTAGAGATAAGAACGCAGGGCAACATTTCCATCCCCCCCCCCCCCCCCCCCCCCCCCGGCAACATTTCCATCCCCCCCCCCTCCCCTCCCCCCCTCCAGACACAGGCAATTATTGTCTCTCAGAGTGTATTGTGTTAAATGATCTGTCATAGCTTAACTCGCGGCCATAAAGTTACTAAAGAAGCGTTGTTAAGCTCATTTACACAGCACCTTATCACAGAGGGCTGGGAAATGATACGAGTGGATAAAAGTCAGCGGGGGAAGATAAAGACGCATGAGGATGAAGAGCTGAAGAAAAGTCGATTCTTAATAGAGAGTGGATGTAAAAGTGCCACAGGTCAGACGGTCCGAAAAACAAGGTCTTATGTAATCTCTGTAATGACCACACAGAGTGAAGGTGGGTGGTTTTTCCACAGCGCAGAGACGAACGCAGCAGTCCTGTGACAAATCACCTCCACATGAGAGCTACAACGTCCAGATTCTGTCAAGTGAATGATGTTGATTCCCCGAGGTGAAGGTTATATAAGACGTAGTTTACCTCTGTAAGGATTATTCTTTTCATTTGATCAGATAAAGTTGCACTTTTGTGATTACTTTTCTTTCGTGTGGCCCTTAAAGTACCAATAGTGTACAGAGGTAGTAAATACTGGTCGTAGAAGGACACGTCTTTGAAAGTGTATCGTTTCTTCTTGTGACATTAAGACATCGTTTTTTGAATTAATATTAGTTTCATTTTTTGGTATCTTGAGCTTCAGTTAAGATAAGATAACGATTCGATTCGATTCGATCCATGTGTTGAGAGCTTTGCGGATCCAGAAGAAAAAATAACTGGAAAAAAATACGATTATTACGAGAAAGAATGAATCTCATTAAGATGCCATTCAACACATGTACATGCACATTATGACTAATGGACTTTTGGTCAAACATTGAAAAGAGACTCAACCTGCTGTTGTGTTCTGCAGTATATTTTGGGGGTGGGTGGAGCAATAGAACAAGTTGCCAGTGTTGCGCTGTATATACGATCCCAGCCTCCTGCCTGTGGCGATGAATCAGCATTTCTGTGGCTGATCCAGTCCTGATGCTCTGACGTGTGTTTTCTCTGCAACACTAACGTACACAGTCAGAGTCACAGGGGTCTGCAGGCCTGACCCACGGAAAACCCACTCGCTGTCTGTCTATGATGCACACTCTGCAGTGATCAGCAGTGTCAAGAGCTCCAGTCCAATCCTGCAGTCCCCACTGCATCACTGTGCATCCGCATGGAGCTTCTGAGAGTTTGACAAGTGCAGTTTCACCCGAGTGGAACCAACAGAAGCAATAACAGAAAGCGGAACTCCTCCCTTTTTTCTGTGTGTGTGCAAGTTTGGAGGAGGGTCCTGCGTGAGACTTTAGATTTTTTTTAAATACCAAATAGAATCCCTTTTCATTGAGTTTATTGCTGATATTTAGGATTGGGATTTATATTTATATTTATATTTGTATTTGTATTTATTATACTGTATATTTTATCCTTCTATTGTTTTTTAATCTATTTTATTTGTCTTTTTGTTTTGTCTATTTTATTTTGGCTTTTTTGGAATTGGCAGAGTCCTATGTTCGATGCTATCTTGTTTACATTCCATATTCATATGATAATGTGATGCTAGTCAGACATAGGAGTATTTGTTAGTATTATTTTGTAACTTGTGTCGTTCATTCTGTTGTAGAACTGGATGAGGCTCCTCATGTCTTGTTTTACTACAGGCGACTGAAAGACGTTATAACTTTCCAAATTCATGTGAAACTCAAAAGAGGATTTTTAAATAAGCAAATGTTTTGAGGTATATCAGCGCAGATCTGTTACAGTGTTTTCAGTTTTACCTCCTATTATCCCGCTGAATAGAATTATTTGTCCATTGGCCTCAGTGACCAGACATAAAACCTCACGCTTTAATTAGTCAAGGTTATACAACAATAAGCCTGAATGCACAACACCGTTAAATAACAGAAAAGCATTGAGATGGAGACTTCCACGACCTCACGGCGACGGCACAGCCGCTGTCCCCGAGCCACTTCCATGTGACTTCTCCATCAACCTCAGTCAAAATGAGTTAAAGGGGCATAATTAAGACAAAGTGAGAAACTTCATCTGCCCCTGTATAAATCACCATCCCTTTCCTTAGCTGCACTTTTCAAAAGTTGTCTTTGGGCTAAACGGAGCTCTCGAGTTTACTTTACAGGACCTGGTCTCGCCTCCCGGATGGTTTGAGCCGGTTCAGGGTGTGTGGCACTTGGGAGGCGTCGCCACAGAGATGTGACTCTCCGTTAGTGTCATATTGTGGCGCGCTCGGAAATACAAATCACATCATCGGGCAGAGCCGGCTGCGAATACAGCTCCGGCGGCACCTCGCTAAACAGGAAATCATGGAGTTCAGGCCGGGACACGGAGGCGTGGAGACTTCAGAAGTCAAACTCGTGCACAAATTATTCAAAGCGATGCAGAAGGTGTCGTATACAGATTCACTTGCTCAGCACTTTTTAAGATCATCACACCAGATGATCTTAAACACATATTTGATTTTAGCCCGTGGGTCAAATTGTCGGCATGGGTGATGGATTCAGATGACGGAAGGGTTTTGCTGATTTAACATGTTCGGAAGAAAGATGAATACGTTATTCAGATTTCTATAGAAAGTTTTACAGTGCGCGCAGCTTTCTAACGTTTTTGTTTTTGAATTTCTTTGTTTTGCAGAATACACCCTGGAGCCATGCGAAGACCCCGGGATGCCGCGCTTCGGCCGGAGAAACGGCTACAGCTTCGGTGTGGGCGACACGTTGTCTTTCTCCTGCAATCTGGGTTACCGCCTGGAGGGGGCGCCGGAGCTGGTCTGCCTGGGCGGCGGGCGGAGGATGTGGAGCGCTCCTTTACCCAGATGTGTCGGTGAGTAGCAGTGGAGCTGATGCAGTGATTCGATTTTGAACATTAGGAACCTGGGTTCACATCACCTGCTGGCTGTCCTCTGACCAGAAGGTTGGGGGTTCGATTCCCACGAATTCCCTCGACTCCGTATGCCGAGTTATCCTTGGGCAAGAGTTGATGGTTCACAGCATCACAACACATGTCAGACGTTTATGTGAACGCAGCCGTCAGATCGAGGATGACGAGTAACTGTACTCGGAAGAAGCTAGTTTGTTAGCTTTTGTTATTGTAGCTGCCGTTGCTAGCATAGCTGCCTTTAGCAATGGCTAACACCGCTGCTAGCCACAGCTGCCGTTGCAGGTTGATGACAACAGCAGTCAGCATGTTGCACTGCCTCGTGTTTTAAAAATGTCCAATTAAAGGATCATAAACTGGAATGAAATTAATCAAAATTAAACCCCAATTTATTTACACTCATCTACCGACACGAGATAAGTACAACGGCAGATAGCTGATGATAAATCAGGATAAATATCAAGCCCAAATGCACAATCTTAATGAAGAATGATGATTAATAAAAAACAATAATGCCCAGAGGGGATAATATATATCAGGATGCGAACCGTCGCTCCAATTCTACAACGAAAACGTCCCTGAGATGAACGTCATCATGAAGCCCCATGGTGAGCAGCAGGTTAGAAATGATGAGCTGAACTTATGAGGATCAGCGCCGGTGCGCTGCCGAGACCCTCGCTGGCTCCGACCCAAAGCCGTAGTCTGGCCGCTAAACCCCCCGTGGAATCTAGGTGGCTTCTCCCGGGAGCGTCATCGGTTGCCTTGGCAACAGAAGTTCAGCCAGCGGCCTCGGCACTTTGAGGGTTTGAAGTCTGCCAACGGGCTCCGTCTCCTGACGGTGATGTCTCGTTTGGACGGTGTGGGCGTGGAGTCGGCGTGTTGGTGGCGGGAAAAAGCTGCTGACTAACTCACGGAGAAACTTTTGAGAATTGTCGTTAAAAAAATTTTTTAAAAGGAAATAATGAAAATCTTCTTTTATTGGAGAGTTCCGGTGGTAGAATTCAGGGTTGGGTGTTTTGAGCGTGAGGAGGAAGGACCTCAGTGCTAGTTACAGTTCGCGTGATCGTCTCATGAGGAAGCGACATTCAAATATTAATCGGAGACGAGTCCTTACTCTTGTACGTCTCTTTTCTCCTTGGAGAATTCTTTTTTTCCCCCTCCTTGTTTTCTTCCATTTGCCTCGTGTCCACTTCTAATCCCTTCAAATCTCCCCAAAAGCCGCTGAGTCATGTTTTTAAGAGGAATCTCTTGTTTCTGTCACAACATGCAGGTGTCCTCCACCCGGGCTTCATCCAACCGCCGGTGACTGATTCCGTCCCGCGGTGAACCGAAATGACTTCTAATGAATTTAGACTAGAATGCCTGTATTGTCATTATACACATTGTACAACGAGATTGAAAAGGCTTGAACAGGCTTTTTTTCTTTTTTTTCTTTTTTTTCAAGCTTAATTTCTGCGTTTTGCCTCATTTGGCCTCGTGTCGTCATTAGTTTTTAGCCTGGAGGACTTCATCCGACGTATTTCTCATATCACGCAGAAGCACTTTAGGATTTATCATGTGCTCTGCTGCTGTTTTTCAAGCCGCGCAGAATAAACCCGGGCGATAAAAGGGGTTTCAGACGGAATGTAATATTAGAATAAATGACAGTGAAGACGCAGACATAAATATGAAATACAGACCTTTAAGACGAGAACACAGCGGAGTGAGATTTATTCTCCGCGAGCAGGTGTTGCAGTGAATCTTTCCCCCCTCGCTCGAACCCGACTGATGCCTTTTTACATTTGCGCTGATAAGCAGATGTGGCACAAACACAGGAGGGCGTTTGTAATGTGACAGGTGTACATTCCATGTAAGTGCACGCCGCCGCAGTCTGCCAGCTTTAATTGAGTCGTACAAGCGGCGAACAAAAAAAGGAGCGTGTCGATACAAGGCGGAGTGAAGTTTAAAGGCAGTATGGATGCATACAAAGCAGGGGGGGTGGGGGGGGGGGCGCGGGGGGCGCTCGCTGAGCCGTGAACGCCGATCGCAGCGAGGACGTGTCTCTCACCTGGAGTGGAAAATGAGAGTAATCGCGGTGGTAGCGCTAATTAATTAAAGGGAGGAAATTAAGTTAAAGGGAAGATAAGTAAAACAGTGGGTTCCTCCGCAGGTTGCCGGAAAACATGTGGCGATAATCATTTCAAACACGGGCAGCCATTCAGACACTTACTTAGTCCTGCCCGTGCCCTGAAGGCGTCGGCAGTTCAGCGCCACCGAGGCCCGTCCTGGGCTGCGTGCGCGGGCCACACCCGGTTGGTTCACCTGGTGTTGTTGTTTAAACCCAGGTGAACCCGCTACTGAAAGGCAATCAACACTTTTTTTGTCCTTTTAACTTAAAAAAAAAGAATAATAATAAATAAAAATAAATAAAACAAAATAAAAAAGAATAAACTTTCGCCCTTGTCAGTGGTGGTTAGTCAGCTAGGTGGTGGTTTTTGTCCTAGATGGGTCAAACGTAGGTCAAATCCCGTGTCATGACGACCAGGAAGTGAAGAGGGCAAACAATACAAGTATATCGCGCTAAGGGCCTTGGATTAAGGTCCAAGGCACTTTTTACACCTGTTGTCTTGGTTGACACTTCACTGAAAACCCCACCGATCCCCCCTCAGTCGACTCCACATCGTGAGGGTAACATCAGCATCCTGGTAAGAAAGGAGATTTGATTGAAACGTGGAGTACAGATGCCAAACCGGCGCGGGACAGGACTTAGAACACCTCCCTTCATCGGCGTTGCCGTCCGTCACGGTGAAGAGGCGTAAGACGGTGACAGACCGTGGCAGGAAGACGAGACACGTCGTCAAAAGGACGCATTCAGAGCGGGAAACATCGCGCAGAGCCACGTTTTATTTTCAGCGCTTGCGTGATGTTTTTGCCGAGGCGACGTTTGTGTCTTTCGGGTCTTTGACTCCTCGACGCGCACCCACTGATAATGCAGAGGTGGGAGCGGAGTTGCGCGGCGACGTTGCACGGTGCAGCGCGGCCCGGCTAAATTTAGTCCCTGTTATCTGTGTGGTGGTGCTGCACGATGTGGTGCACATCACCGAGGGGGGGGGGGGGGGGGGGGGGGGAGGGGCGGCGCGCGTTTTTTNNGGGGGGGGGGGGGGGGGGAGGAAAGACAAGGATCTACCCTGTGCTATTATCTCATCTGGAAAGGTGGTGCACCAATCGTTAAAGGTGCAGTGTGAAATATTTTGGTCATTTTACTCACTTCAAAAAGTGAAGTACAGAGCAATTCCATACTTTTTTCGTGACATTTTCGTGAATTTACAAGCACTTTACTCTTTTTGGGATTTTTGTCCATTACCCTAATGTAAATTCACATGAGGAGCGGGGTCCTCTCTACCGGGGGCCGCCATGTTTTTATGAGTTTTAATGACAATCGAAGTCTGCCTTCGGTTCTCCTGCATGCTCAGATGCAACATGCAACTTCACCTCTAGGGGTCACCAAATCTCACACGCTGCACCTTTAAATACCACATCATTTCCCCCATGCACCTTTTTAACCACCCTCTGTCCCCCTTTCACACACGCACCCGAGCGGGACAAACATGGCCGATGTCGATGCCTCAGCTCCGTCACTGAGCAAATATTTGCCCCCCCCCCTTTTTTTTTTTGTCTCATGTATCCTGTGCACATTATCCTCTATTTACCGCAGTGCTTTAGCTGAGGGACAGGAGGGCGGGATTGGATGAAAGAGGAGAGGGGAAGAGGAAGTAGGGGAGGAAGGGGGTTGATTGAAGTAGAGGAGGGTAAAGGGGCCAGTGTTCATGGAGAGGGAGAGAGGGAGTTAAAGAGTGGAGAGGGAGAGGGTGGAGAGAGGTAATTTTCTAAATGGAAACTCTAGCAGCGTGATTTATTGACGATATGACAGCTGTAATACGACTATTACACCAGTAGAGACACAGAGGAGTGGGGGAGGAGGGGGGAGGGAGGGGGGAAGAAGAGAGGGGGGGGGGTGGTAGGGACGTGCGAAGCGGAGATAGAGGGCACATACATGGATTCAGTCTCTTTAGGTAAATGAGTTTCTGGCTTTTACAAGCAGCTCATTCCCTGCGACACATGGTTGACAGTACAACTGTTTAAAGGGGCTGTTAAATGGCTGACACACACACACACACACAGAAGAATAGAAACACACACACACAAGCATTAGGACGGATCCATCATTTCTCGGAGAAAAAGAATTATCATCCTCTGTGAGATTAGAAAAAAAAAATCTTATCACTTCAAGGACAAACACTTTCCTCCCCCCAAACTTTCAAATCCCCCAAAGAATCTTTAAATAGCTGGTGTTTCCTTCTTTCCCTCTTTCCTTCTTTGCTTCTTTAAATCAAAGTTTTCGATTCTGTCTCATAAGAAAAGTTTCCTGGCGCTGGTCTGGACACGCCATCGCAAAGATTCACAGCGTGTGTTCTCCGTGTCTGTCCTCAGCCGAGTGCGGCTCCTCCGTCATAAACAACGAGGGGATCCTGCTCTCGCCAAACTACCCCATGAACTACGACAACAACCACGAGTGCATCTACAGCATCCAGGTAACGAAGTTTGGTATTTTATTGTTTTTCATTTGCGTCAGTTGTGTCGGCTCACTCTGATTTGACGTTATTAAGAGAAAAACAACAACACAATATTCCTCACTGGGAGCCGCGGTGGAAGTTGGTCGGGATTCATGAGTCATTTCGAAGCCTTTGTGAATTTGTTTGTTGTCGACTTTGTTGGTCAATAAATCTATTTTGGATTTCCCGTGGACTTCAGGTGCAGGCTGGGAAAGGCATCAACATCTCTGCCAGAACCTTTCATCTCGCCCAGGGGGATATACTCAAGGTAAACACACGTGCACACACACACACACACACACACACACACACACACACACACACACACAGAGAGAGTGAGTGAGATATGCAATGATTTGTCAGTCAGCTCCTGCCGTCTGGCTTCTGCATTAGTGAGGATAAAGGAGACAGATGAACCAAAGTGACTCCATTGTTTATCCTCATGAATGTGCATGGCGCTGTCGTCCGCGCAGATCTACGACGGCAAAGACAGCACGGCCCACGTTCTCGGAGCCTTCACGGGCTCGTCCATGTTGGGCCTGACGCTCATTTCCACTTCAAACCACCTCTGGCTGGAGTTTTACAGCGATGCAGAAAGTACAGGGGAAGGATTCAAGCTGGTCTATTCAAGTAAGTTGGACAGAGACGACTCAAGCAACTCTCCAAAAGTGTATTTCAGGATATACCCTCTGTGCCTTGAAGGTTCCGCGTACCCATGGGTTGTGTTGGGAGTTTTTATTTTTTTTACTTTTTATTGAGTCTCCTAATCATCTGGAAAGTGCTTTGTCATGGTTTTTATGTTTTTTTTATTTATTTTTTATTATTTTCTTTGTGTCTTTCAATCCAGATATGTAAGTCATGTGACTTGAGTGACGCAGCTCATACAACCATGACTCTTGACGTGTGCAGCCCGAGGAGGCCATGTCGTTATGATCGATATGATCCCATGTTTTGATCTGGGAAATGAGAAATTGAAGGTTTTACATCACACGGCCTTTGAGGTCCTCAGTTTGTCTAATCTGTGTTTTGGTTGTGCATCAGATTACTATTGATTTCAGAGGCGCACCTGTCGGAGCTCCAGGTAATAACAGATGTGCTCGGATGAAATTACATCTTCACAAAATGGCCGTTTGTGCAGATTTAGACGTTGCTGGGTTTCCTCCAGCCGATGATTCAAATCCTCCTCCTCCAGGTAATCCTGAAAATCAAATCCTGGTTAACGCCTTAGCAGGATCAGCTATTTATACCGCGCCTCATATCCAAAACGATGCACATGAACAAAACAGAATGTGTATTTTGGATATTACCATCGAAGCCCATCTTAGACAGACTGCGGAAAACAACATTACACTGGATCAAGTGTACGTATACATACCTGAAATTGCGACGTCTCATATATTCACATTTTCCTGGGGTTTTTTTTGTTGTTTTTTTATTCAATTTGGATCCGAGCACGACGGGACCGGTGTGATGAAGGAGCTCGTAAACAGAATAGCAGGTCGTGCCAGATATTAAGGGAATAACGCTGTGCCAAAGAACACTAATTCAGTTTTCTCCAGTGGGTCTCAGACGTCCCAGGGCGGGTGTTTTGTAAAGTGCACACTTCAAAGCTTGTCCAACATCTCTCTCTCTCTCTCTCTCGCTCTCTCTCGCTCTCTCTCCCCCCTCTCTCTCCCCCCCCTCTCCAGGTTTCGAGTTGTCTCACTGCGAGGACCCTGGCGTTCCTCAGTTTGGCTTCAAGGTCAACGACCAAGGTCACTTCTCTGGAAGCAGCATCACATACAGATGCGAGCCCGGATACACTCTGCATGGAGCCACCACTTTGAAGTGTATGACGGGCGAGCGGAGGGCCTGGGATAACCCCCTGCCTTCTTGTATCGGTACGCCTTCTTCTGATGTCCGCTCTCAAAAAGTCCTACAAATGTAGCAACCTTTTTTTTTATTTTTTATTTTTAACTCAAACAGTCTCAATATAACACTTTTTATATACAAGCATTGGTTCATGATTATGTTTGATCATTTGAGGAAATACACAAGTCAGTGGTTGTTCCTCCGGAAGTCGTGTTTATTCGTCAGACTTGGCAGGTGAAGCTGTAGTCTCTCTATCACCCCCTGGTGGCTGGCTGTAGTAATGATGATAAACGCCGTCTCGTCCCCCTTAGCAGACCAGGCGTGAACCAAACTAAAAAGTCCAAACCCACATCAATATCTTGAGCAGTGTCATGATTGACAGCTGGAGCTGAATTGATCCAGAAAGATAACTCCTGCTCCAAATGACTCCAAATCTGCAAGATGGCGGCCCCCAGCTCCGGCATACTCCTCCATCTTTGTTGACCGCGTCGATACAGCGCATCGTCTCCATCCACGACTCTGCCTCTGCTCGACATGTTCTTTTTTCGAATGCAGCGAGGTATCACTGCAGTAGACCTTGTACTGTGTTACTCCCCCGAAGCCTCTTTGTGAGATACTCTGCTGAGGGCCAGTGTCTCGTGGAATCACCCACCCGTGATTTGTCACGAACATCAGTAGTTTCGAAGTCTCAGTGAAGAGCCCCATTGGTCCAAGAGGCTTTACCTACCACCTGGACCCGCCTCCACTCGGATGAGCCTTCGCTGCAGCGCAGTGTGAAACCTGGAGCCTTCCCACGTGCTCGTCCGCTGCTCGCACCGGGCAGCCGGTAACAATTTATTGCTGAGTCATCGACTTAAAGGTGCAGCTTGTAACATTTGGCGACATCTAGTGGTGAAGTTGCATGGTTTAGCCATCCTTTCACCCCCAGAGAACCTGTGGTAGACTTCTTAAAACTCAAAAGATGTTTAGTATGTCCACTTTGAGCTACTGTTCGAATACATGGCGACCCCCATAGGGCGGACCCCGCTCCTCATGTAAATATACATTAATGGGTTCATTTAAGTCGAATGGAAAAAAGATAAAACAGTTAGGTGATTGTAAATTCATGAAAATGCCTGGATGTAATTGTTGTGTAATATTTTCAGTAGTGACAAAAACGAATGAAATCTTGCACACTGCACCTTTAATTTTCACAATGTTACTGCACAGGAAAAATACTTTTGGGGTCTTGGCAAACACAGAAGTTGCAGTACCACCATTTGGCCACTATCAATGTTTTTACATCTGTGTATTTTGATGTATTTTGAAACTGTGTAAAGAGTCCAAACTAAAGCACACAGTGGCCAAAAGGTGGTACTGCAGCATATGTCTGGGTCCCTCGGTACCGTGCGGCTCAAAAACATTTTCCAACGGACCAACGTTGCCATTCGTCCACGGCGTCGCTGAGGCCCTGTGCAAACATTCTCCAAGTCCTCTCCATTATAATGAAAGTGCACGAGAGCAGCAGCGCAAACGCAGAATGGCCACTTCCCTGTGCTTCACATGGCGCCGAGCAGCTCGCCGCTGGCGCCCTCGCTCCCTCTCGCGTACGTCCATGGCTCAAGCACACGAACGCAGAATTGAAACTTGGCAGTGTTTGTTATTAATCTTTGTTTATTTTCCAGCTGTATGACAACCCGGGCCTCATGAACACATTCTAATCGTTTGCTTTTTCGCGCAGACCACTGTATCAAACCCCGGGCCTGTGTTAAGGGGGCGGGGGGGGGGGGCAATAAACCCTACTGGGACGCCATACTCTCCTTTGAGTATCCGCATATTTCTGAATATTCCATTATAATGCCATTGTCTCTCTAATTCGTTTTGTCGAGCAGGGAACTCCGGGGAAATTACCGCCACACCACGGCCCCAAACATCCACGCCGTCGACGGGGCCACTAATGCCGGGCTCCGTAATTCCAGACGCTCTAATAAACGAGCATCGGTAGATTACAATGTAAAGCCTTGATTTGTATATAACGCGCTCATTTGGAGAGATTTCCCTTCCCCTCCTTTGCTGGAGCGATTACGCTCTCTCATTAAACCCAAACAAACGCAAAGGCCGCACACATCCCTGCAACACAAAATGGCTGCAGCTGTGGCCCAGTGGGGGGCCGCCATATAGGAGCCCGGCCCCCGTGTCTCCAGCCCTGCCTCGGAAATTCTTGCTTTTGGATTCAGCTTGATACGTCTCTCCACCTTCCCTCTATCAATAATGAAAGAGTCATAAAGCCAGCGGCTGATATTCCGTGACTTTATATTTTAGCAGTGGCTCACGGTGACCTCAGCTCACCTCCAGCCTTAATATTATATTGCTTCTTATTATTACTCCAAGTGTTTCCTCTTTACCCCCTATCCCCTTTTCTCTTCCATTTTGCCTTCTGTCCTTTTTTTTCTTCTTTTTTTCTTCTTTTTCTCAAATTCCCCTCCCATCCCAACGCTTAATATGTTACTGGAGATAATGTATTCCATCCATGGAGCGAGAGGGGGGGGGGCCTGGGGGAGGACGAGGAGGACGAGGAGGAGGAGCACCGGGAAAGGGGGATGAAGATTGTGGGGAAAATATCACCGAGAGAGACAAAGAGAGAAGGGGGGCACATTCTTTTCTGTTATATAAGGTATGGTGATTTCTGTAGGGAGAGAGGCACTATCAAGAGCTCCTACCCCTTTCGTTGCCCCCCCCCCCCCCCCCGCGCCCCCCCCCCCCCCCCCCCCCACCCACACACTTCCTGAGAGCGGGAGATAAAAAGGACAGTTGGACACAGAGGACAAGAGTTGACTTGTTCGTTTGTCTCCGTGCTGATTCTTTAATCACAGCTCGGTGGCGGCGGCGGCGGCGGCAGCAAGTGGATCCGATTGCCCTGACAAACATTTGCCCCGGGGCCCCGTTCAGACCTGCTTTGTGAGCCCGTCCTCCTCGGGTGGACGGCTCCAAAGTGCAGACGTGGGTGCAGCCCAGACACACTGAGCGCACGTAGGAGCTGGTCCTGGAATGCGAGTGGCCACACGCGCTGCAGGCGCAGGTGACTCCGATCCGGTGCCGTGTCCGGATGTGACTGGGATCGAGTTGTTTTGAGGCAGCGAGCACAAATATTTGACTCATTATTTACTCCCCGTAAAATTCGATGTGGGTCACTTCTCATCGACGTCACTCTCACGTTCAGGGCGGCGCCGGCGTTGGCAGCCATCTTGCTTCTCGCCCTCTCCGCCTCGATCGTTGACATATCGCCCGACGCCTCCTCGTCTCAGCCGGAGTCGTCTCACGGGTGTGACGTTCGCGTCTCCGTGCCGCTGCTTTCCGAGGACACTCGAGTTCGACGCGTGACACTCGAGTCCTTGTGAACGTGAACTGTCAGATCTGACTCGCGCTCATTCCAAGCGAAGTCCGAATGAAATGTTAACGGGGACGGAAATGTTGATATGACTGCTGCTGTCGCCACGTGAGAGCAAATTCATCGCAGGCCGCAATGAACGATAGACTTCCCCAGCTGACGACCTCTGACCTCCGCTTCAGTCTGAAGGATGATATTTATGGGATTTGATAAGACATGACCCGAAGGAAATGTCTCAGGCCAACAAATGTTATTTAATAGAATAATTAAAAGACTGATTGTGTAAAATACACGCGGAGTAACTCAAACAACAGTAGTGATGCTCAGAGAATATG
>JAFBJT010025117.1:15325-40210 GCA_016785325.1 Chascanopsetta lugubris | reverse complement strand
ATATATATATATATATGTGTGTGTGTTTTTTACATTTCAGTCATTGATTTAGTTGCGGCCGACACCACAGTATTATCATCGACCACCTCACATTGATTCGCAATTCCTATTTACTATTTCAAATGAGTGAAATCTTATTCCATCATAGAACTGGACACATTGATTCACTCGGCCCCTTGTGCCCTCTCTCGCTCTCTCTCTCTCTCTCCCTCTCTCTCTCTCTCTCTCTCTCTCTCTCTCTCTCCCCCCCCCCCCCCCCCCCCATCTCCCTTTGTCTCTCTAATTGCCAAACTAAAAACAACATCACTGGAAATGACGTGCCAGTTTATTTGCATGCGGGGCGGGCGGGGGCAGGGGGGTGGGGGGTTGATCGGATCACAAGTGGTCACTCGAGACACGTGTGGAGACGCATTCTGATGCCAGCTGTGAAGTGACGCGCTCGGAGCTGTGTCCATCTGTGATTGGACGACTCCTCGGGGGCGGTGGCATGACAATAACAGATCTGTGTAGGGCCGCGGGCGCATGAATGTGCATGACATGCGACGTGGCTCGCGCGCGACGACATCAGCTGCTCATTTGACGATGACGATGATGTTGATATTCGAAAGTCTCTGTGGTGGATATGATATCTGTTTGTGTGGTATTGAAAATGCCCCAGCTCTAATCGCTCTGGTCTCGCGTGTTTGATTCCTGTAGCTGAGTGCGGCGGTCGTTTCAAGGGCGAGTCCTCGGGTAGGATCCTCTCCCCAGGATACCCGTTTCCCTACGACAATAATCTCCGCTGCACCTGGACCATCGACGTGGACTCAGGAAATATTGTGAGGTAAATGAACGTCTTATGACCTACAAATAAAACAGCCAGTATAAAAGTGTAAAACTACCAGAATGTGATGATGTGTGGGAACCGGTGTGAACAGAAAACGGTGACAATTGAAACCATTTAAAGGTCAAGTGCGAAAGATCGAGTCACATCTCTTGGTGAAGTTGCAGGGAGGAGCCAGTAAGCTCTCACCTCAGCCTTGCCCTTTTCTCAGCCACTGTAAAAACATGGCCGCCTCCGTGGTGTGGACTCTTGACAGCTAATGACGTCAACAGTTTGTACTTTTTGGTGACTTTATGCCCATAGAAACCTTCTGCGTGTTTTTTGTATATTACATGTCCGCCTGTAGTATATTTGGCAATTTCATAAAGGAAAAATGTACACACTGCACCTTTAATATCATATGCACATTGTAAACAGGACATTGTATTTGTGCTTTTTGAGCCCTATCAGTTGATAGGGCATCGATAGTGATGTGAAAATGACTATGGTGGATGTATCTGAAGGGTAGAGCGTGTGCTGTGAACATGGGCTCTGTTCATAAATAGTTTGGATGAATACTCCTCGTTTCCGTTGTGAACGGTTGTTTACTCGCGTCACCGCTTGTCTTCGTGCAGCCTTCAGTTCCTGTCCTTTGACACCGAGGCCAGCCACGACATGCTGAAGGTGTGGGACGGACCCCCTGAGAGCGAAATGTCCCTGTCAGAGCTCAGCGGGTCGCTGCTCCCCGAGGGGATTCACTCCACGCTCAACACCGTCACCGTCCAGTTCGAGACCGACTTCTACATCAGCAAGTCGGGATTCGCCATCCAGTTCTCCAGTGAGTCTCGACACCAAGCGACTTAACGGGACTCTGTCGCATTTTCTGTTGTTGTTGTTGTTTTTTTTTACGTTGTCTCAACATGTACCAGGTTCCACTCGGCGTTTTGTTCCTCACCTCTTCCTCCTCCTCTCTTGCCCAGGCTCGGTGGCCACCGCCTGCAGGGACCCAGGCGTCCCGATGAATGGCAGCCGCAGCGGCGACGGCCGCGAGCCGGGGGATTCCGTGTCCTTTCAGTGTGACCCGGGATACGAGCTCCAGGGAGACGACAAAATCACCTGTATACAAGTGGATAACAGATACTACTGGCAGCCCAGCCCGCCCGTCTGCATAGGTGAGCAGACAGACATCCGGAGGGTCGAGCGTGCCGGGTGCAAAACAGAGGTGTAATGGGGATGTGTGTTATGTTTTTTTAATTTTTTAATTTTTTAAAAATCTCTGCTTTTTCTGAATTGCGATCTTCAGACTCTCGATACAGAAAACGTCCGCCTGACTTGTGCCTGAGTTTTCTGTCCAGCGCGGCTGCGTTGGAGTGGGAATCCACATTTGTGTGATTATTCTGAGACTTACGGCTGCTTGTGTTCTCCTCGCAGCTCCCTGCGGAGGAAACCTCACAGGCTCCAACGGTTTCATTCTCTCGCCTAACTACCCACATCCCTACCCGCACTCCAAGGACTGCGATTGGCTCATCGCCGTCAACTCCGACTACGTCCTGTCGCTGGCCTTCATCAGGTAGCCAGCGCGTCGGCTCAACAGTATTATCTGCGGTTGGGTTGTTTCGTATCTGAAAGGTCCAAATGAAACAAATTGTTGTTTTCGCTCTATATTGAGCCCTTTGTGTTTACCTCTCAAGCAAGTCCTCTCTACGGGAGGCGGCCATGTTGCACCACCATGTTTCTACAGTAGCTCAAAATGGACACGCTAAACAGCCTTCGAGTTTTAATGATAACTGATGTCAACGATAGGTTCCGCTTCATACATTGAAGAGGGGGTAGTTAATTACCTGCAGCATGAAACTTCACCATTAGATGTCACTAACTCCTACACACTCTACCTTAAATTAGTTTGTTTTTTCAGCAACATTTTTCATTTAACTTTATCTATTCAATTTTTTTTTTTTTTACTTTTTGCCACTCGAAAAAAGAGGCCAATCACAACGCAATATGACTTTCATACTGCTTTAATCGTTTTAGGCAAATAGTACAAAACTCATCACCATCACCGGAGTTGAAAACTGGTTTGAGAGACTAATCATGAATATAAGTATCATTGAAAAGGAGCCAGTGTATCATTCAGAGAATTATAGCCACCGAGGATATGACTAATTACAGTAACGGGGATGTTAAAGGGTTTGGTAAATACCATATGTTTTCCCGTCTCATTTTTATTTCCAGTTTCAACATCGAGCCAAACTACGACTTCCTGTACATCTACGACGGCCCGGACAGCAACAGTCCTCTGATCGGGAGCTTCCAGGACAGCAAACTCCCGGAGCGGATCGAGAGCAGCTCTAATACCATGCATTTAGCATTCCGCAGTGATGGGTCCGTGTCCTACACCGGCTTCCACCTGGAGTACAAAGGTAAAATATTCCGGCAATAGCACCACCTCCCTGATGTAAAGTGAATACTGATGTAACAGCCTCTGATGTGTCAAAGACCTACGAATTAAAAAGAGATTTAAGGGAGATAAACTGTTATTTTTAAGTATGAGACGGCATTTTTCCAGTGAATACGGGTCAATAAATCCTTCTTTTTTCTTTCTTTTTTCTTTTTTTTTTACACAATTTATTCAACATTAGGTACGTAAGTATGCCAGAGTTTATATCTTGATGTAGAACACCTGTACTTCAGATGAAAAATAAATATTTCCTTCCAGGTGGCACAGTTTTATACCCACTTTGAAGTTGTCAGTTGTTGACAAATCATTTTAATATACGCCCATGTGATTTCAGCAGGGACCGTCTTCTGTCCTCTCCGTTTCGCGTCACCGCAGCAACTTGGGAAATGTCTATTTTGGGTTTTTCACAGCGACTGCGACAGTACGTGTTTCCGAGGTCCCCGGCGGGAAACGCGACGTCTTCTGCGTGTATTGAAAAAATATTTGACTTTCACCGTTAGCCAAGGCGGCGACATTAATCATGCAGGACACATGTACATGCGGCGCTAACCACATTGCGCGTCATGCGGATTCCGCTGCGGAGGAAGAGCGGCTGCCTCCCACCGGCGCGTCCCGGCTGAATTAGTGTCTGTTGTAATCGTCTGTCAGAGAGGTCGGTGTGATTCCGTGGCACAAAAGAATCAACACCAGCTACACGTGGACTCAGGAATTAAATCTCAAATTGATGCAGAGTGGCTGTTAATCTTGTGGGAGGGGGGCCAAAGCCATAATTTACAAGGTTCGTGTACCATACCAAAGCCAGGGGATGAAGTTATCGCTCTCGCTTCATCTTCGGCTAAGTCAGAAGGACTGTTTAAAAAGGCCAACGGAGCGGCTGCCTCATTTGATTATGGCCGGGGACTTAGTTATTATTAATTTGACTTTGATTTAAATGTGATTACTCGCGTGTGCCTGTCGCTATTTCTCTGCCTCATCCACCCTCCGTCTCACTGGCTCCCCCCCCCACCCCCCCCCCTTTCTCTTCGTCTCCGTCCAGCCAAACTCAGGGAGTCGTGCTTCGACCCAGGTGTGGTTCTGAACGGGACCAGGCTGGGATCTGACTACAAGCTGGGCTCCACCGTCACCTTCTACTGCGAGGCTGGATATGTTCTGCAGGTAAACAAACACGTGAGCGGTTGGATGGGGGGGGGGGGGGGGGTTTGGTTGGATGTCCGGTTGAATGGATAAATAGTGGGGCAGAAGCTCGTTGATTGGTAACTTGATTCATTCTTTAAATGGTTGCTTGATTTGTTAGGGTTGTGCCTGGTTGATTGGTTGGTGATTGCTTGAGTGGTTATTTTTATGGGTGATCTGTTGATTGATTGGTTGCTTGGATGTGACATTTGTTGGTTAACTGGCTGGTTTGTTGGATGAGTCATGTCTCGGTTGTTTGGTTGCTTGGTTGGTCTGCTTGTTGGTTGCTTGCTTGTTGAATGAGTCATGTGTCGACCGGTTGGTTGATTGGTTGTTCATTGGGTTGGATGAGTCATGTGCTGGTTGGTTGGGTGGTTGCCTGATTGGTCAGACCAGTCATGTGCCGGTTGCTTGGTCAGATTAGTCGTGCAAAACGCCGAGTGCTTTCACATCAGGACCATTCTCCGTGTGATCCTGAGACCCGCCCTTTGTCCCCACTGTGTCTTCAGCGCCCTGTGGCAGCCGTTCGACGGGGTCCGAGGGGACCGTGTTATCTCCTAATTTCCCCAGAAACTACACCTCTGGTCAGACCTGTGTCTACTCCATCGCTGTGCCCAGAGAGTTTGGTGAGTCCACTGACACGCAGAGTTGCTACAGCACAGTATGATGCTGCCCATGCTGCATTGCAGTAAGAGCCGGTCACTTGTGCGCTAGGGCGCAGCAGTCTGAAGAGAAGGTGAGGAGGCTGTGGGTGGATACAATCACACTTTCCTTATTGTTCCAAGTGATGACACTGGGCTAATGATGATGTTTGGTCGCCATAGCAACCCACAAGTATTAAATTGAATTTGCTCTGCTGCAGTTGCAGGGCACACACACACACACACACGCACACCATTTTATCTGCACCATGTGTGTGTAGGTATCCTGCTGAGACTGAAATAGAGTAAACATCAAAAACACCAAGACTCGGTATCTTTGACTTTTTGTTTTTTTCATGGTTGCAACTAAAGTTTCAATCCCCACTCCAAGCAAATCAATAACCAATGAAATATAGCACTGCTGGTTCCTGAGAGCTGATTCTCTGATGCGCCACTGCAAGCTATCTGCTCAAATAACACCACAGTCGTATACTTTTTTGTTAGAGGCCATAAAAAGTAGACATGATCAAAATGTGTTTTATTGTATTTGATGGGCCATTTTTTTTTGAGTGCAGAGCAGGTAGGAGGCCTTTTTTTTTGTGTTTTGAAAAATCGAGCTCATATATTACACGTAATCAAACACTGCCTCACTGGCTATTTATTTTCACCCAGGTCGGGGTTCCATCATTGATGTGCCATTCAAAGACGAGGCCGGTTTTATCTGGCCTTGTTTGATCGCGGGTCCGTGAGCCCGACACAACGGCCAGCGAATGAAGACGTGAATATTGCAGAGGATTACGCACATTCGCCGAGGCTGCGTTGTAAAGCTGAAGTCATCTGAGGGGAGGATGCGAGGCCGCGGAGGGTGCGAGGCCGCGGAGGGTGCGAGGCCGCGACATAATATTACATATCGTTAGAGTCGTTCTTTTCAAATGGAGGAACGTCTGGTTCTCTCAATGCTCATCCGGTCCAACTGTGCAGGCACATTAGGGAGCCTTACTTTGATTACACCTGCTGTTGCCATGGTAACCCTGTGTTGGAATGACATTATGGGAGGTCACTGCACTTGTCATACTTGTCGTCCGACTCCTTTCACATCAGTGTCCTTCACAATCGGTCGAAAACATAGTTAAACCGATGCAACTGTACTTAATACCAAGTCCATATGCATTGAGATGGTAAAGGTCCAGTGTGTAAGATCTGGCTGGAATCACAGTATTTCTATACTAAGTAGTTGACTGAGATAGTTTGAGGGGCATTGCACCATGCGACTTCACCGCCGAATCCTTTACACTGGCCCTTTTAAAGTCAGTGACACTGGATGTGGTAAAGCATCGGTGTTACGCAGAGAGTTTAATGGACAAACGGGTTCTAAATAGTTGCTTTGCTCTATTTCTCTACTCGTTAATATGTGGCTGCATTATTATCACATCGGGTCCTACGCCACTGTCAGTAGCTTTCCCTGAGGCTGAGGAATATCTCAATACAAATTGCACAGCAATATGCTTTGATGGAGGCTAACATTTGGCCGGCTTACACCCCCACTCGGAGACAAAGACGTTTCTTCGCAAGCAGCTGCCACCGTGATGAACGGTCACATGTGTGTGACGCGCGAGGGAACGGGCTTTATACTCACTTAGAGTCGCGCCCAGATCAGAGAGAGTCGGATTCACATGATGTTCCCCCCTGTTCATACAAGTTGCCCCTTCAGTCTCGAACACCAGGTGGGGAAAGCCCTCGAAACGTGCCCCCCCTCCTCCCCCCTGCCCCCCCACAGAGCTGCAGCACCTCCTGTCGAACAAGGACGTGACTGTGGACTCCCACTGTGGCAGCTCATCGGGAGGCACGGCACCTCCACAGGGATGGCTGGGCCAGGTTTTTCTCCGTTTGATGTGCGGGGAAGCCGGAGAAGCCTCTCAATCAAAGAGTGGAACTTTATTTTATTTTTTTTATTTTTTTATTTTTTTCAGCCGTCTAATAACACATCGGTAGCGGACTCCGTCAAAGTTTGTGAGGGGGTTAGGTTCAAGCCTGGATGACTGCAGTGCAGCTTTGTTTCCAGCGCGTCCTTATCTCTTACGCTGATAACAGAAGAGACTGTGAGCTACTCCCCCACGTGCGTTAATGCTGTGTGAATGTGTGTGTGTGTGTGTGTGTGTGTGTGTGTGTGTGTGTGTGTGTGTGTGTGTGAGAGTTATGAGCCGTTCTCAAACAGTTCCAGCCGTCAGCTCCTCCACCTGCCCTGCTGCCTGTCACTAACACAGCCAACCTTAATCATTCTGATTTCCTTAAAATCTATACACCATCAAAGCTTTTAACCATTTCTGCTGACTGGCGGAATCCTATCATTTTTTACGTCCACTCCGACACGACCATGACAGGCCTTTAAGAGGCTGGATTCATCGATCACGCCGAGCTTAAAGTCCTCGTTGATGAATCGTCGCCGCACACCTACAGGGACGAGCCGGTGCCGAATGAAAATATTCTGTTTGGTATCTGCGCTCTTGTATTATTAGTATTTTTTTACCTAAAACCACTCCTTTTTTGAGCCATGCCGCTGCAATTCAAGGACCCTTCTCCACCAGAACCAAACAAAAGAGAAGCAATCTCCTGCATTTGACCAGTGACCTTCTTTTAGCATAATATCCTTGACAAGCAATAGATTGAATCCCTCACAATGTTTGAGTCACAGGGGCAAGATGTGGAGGTGTATGTGTGGAGGTGTGTGTGTGCGTGTGTGCGTGTGTGTGCGTATGTGTGTGCGTGTGTGTGTGTGCGTGTGTGTTTGTGTGTATCTTCATCTTAAAAGAGAGTTTGAAAATGAATTCTTAAAAACACACATTTGCCACATCTTTCCTCTGGATTGGCACAATGTAAAGGTACATTATGGCACATTTAAAAGCACAGCAATCAACGGAAAACAGGCATACTTCAAGTAAAGCTGGGACCTCAGATGTTACACGCCCCGACAGCTGCACAGTCAAATTCATGGCTTAGCAGCCCGATCGTCCAGCCATCACGTATGGGAGGCCTGGGTTTTAATGCCTGGTTACTACAGCAACCTTTTATTCCTTCCATTATGCTGCAAGGCAAAGTAAAACAACTGTCCACACAACTGCGGTGTAATTAATGGCCCTATGTTCAGATTGTTTTCTCGCAGACAGGAACAGGATTGATTTTTAAACCACTCCAAACCATGTGATCAATGTCATTAAGGCTGCCTGTGTAACGGGCTATGGATTTGTTGTTGTGTTGTGTTGTGTTGTGTTGTGTCATGTCCTGTCCTGTAATGGCATGGCACGTATGTTATGTTATGTTATTTTATGTTACATCATGTCATGTCATGTCATGTCATGTTATGTTGTCATGTTATGTGATGTCATGTTATCTTGTCTTATGACATGTTATGTTGTGTTATGTCATGTTACGTTGTTATGGCGTCTTATGGCCTACCATTTTTCTTAGGTCACGTTATGTTGTGTTATATTTGAGGGGCAACCTCCGGTGCCGACAGAAGAGGCGCAGTAGGAAGTGAAAACAACGTGCAGTTCCAAAAGGGCGTGGTCTCTCGACTGACACCACGAGCCGACTCACAGCTCCGTGTGTGTTCCGCCTCTTTGCCCGTTTTTGAATGTGTCGTGTCATGTAGTGCCGTGCGGTGTTACTTTACACACCTTTGTAAAAATCCCCGCTTGCCACTTTCAGTTTGAAGTACAAAAGAAGAAACGATCACATATCCCCCTAGTGGCATAAAAGAACTATATGGAATTATTCTATTATACAATCTAAAGCTTTTCACTCTGGCTGGGAGCAGTGAAAAATCCAATTGATATGTGAGGTTGGTTGCACTGGCATACGATGAAAATAAGGTAATATTTGGACTATTAAGGGCCCTGATATGCAATTTTGTGCCAATAGTCGGTTTCAAATGGGAGTTGACACTGAAGCTTAATAAAATTTAAATTGGGTTTTTACAGGTTAATTTTATCATTGGGGGGTCAGTCACCGACGGTGGCATGGAATAATAATTTGCCACCATCCAAATGTGGATAACTCATCTCTTCATCTGTCTCCTTCCCTCTCTCTTCTTTGATCCCCAGTCCTCTTCGGCCAGTTTGTGCTGTTTCAGACATCTTTGAACGACGTGGTGGAGATCTACGACGGACCCACTCAACAGAACACACTGTTGTCTTCTCTGTCTGGATCCCACTCGGGTAAGGATGGATGGATGATGGATGGATGGATGATGGATGGATGGATGGACAATAATTGTGTGCATTGATTGATGAGTGGACTCACGGATGGATGGATGAATGGACAGGTGAATAATGGTTTGGTGGATGATGGATGGCTATTGTGTCTATCGATGGACGGGTACATGGTTGAGTTGATGTACAGCCAATTACTGTGTTAATGTAATTAATGGATGGCCATATGACTGGATGATGCTTGGGTCGATGGATGGATGGATGTTTTTTGGATGGATACAGGATCATTGGGAAAGAGGGATAGTTGGTTGCTGCATGGATGGAGGGATGGTTCGATAAAATCCTGGATTGTTGCATAAATGGATGGATGAATGGATGGATAGACCATCACTGGTAAGATGGATAGTAGGTTGTTGGATGGATGGATGCATGAAATCATGAATGGATGGATGGACGGATGGATGGTTGTTGGATGAATAGATGGATAGATGTATTCTTAAACCCCATCTCCTTCCATCCAGGCGAGTCTCTCCCTCTGAGCTCAGGAAACCAGATCACCATCAAGTTCTCCACAGTCGGACCGGAAACCGCCAAAGGATTCCACTTCGTCTACCAAGGTTAGAAAGCACTTCCGATTCTTAATCATCATTATCAATCATGAATACTAATGATCAGAAAGCCAACGGAGACCATTGCAATCGTCCTCTGGCATTCCTACATCCCCCTCTTCCCTGTGTCCTCAGCCGTGCCGAGGACCAGCTCCACCCAGTGCAGCTCCGTCCCCGAGCCCCGTTTCGGGAAGCGTCTCGGTAACGACTTTGCGGTGGGCTCCCTGGTGCAGTTTGAGTGCAACCCCGGTTACGTCCTGCACGGCTCCACCGCCATTCGCTGCGAGACCGTCCCGGACAACCTGGCACAATGGAACGACACCCTGCCGACGTGCATAGGTGAAGGGAAACGCGCAAAACGCCAAATATAATCTTCGTACTCATTCAGACGCCAGTTTTCACTCTATTTCCACTCATGCCAAAGCCGTCCCCGTCTCCGGGGATTGTCGCTACAACCCGTTGCCTTGTTACTCGCTGACAGAGATGTTGTTTTAACCTCCACTCGCTCTCTTCTGCTCCGTTTGTCGACGCTCCTCCTGGCTCACAGTTCCCTGTGGGGGTGTGATGACCTCTCGTCGCGGGACCATCCTGTCGCCCGGCTACCCGGAGCCGTACGACAACAACCAGAACTGCGTGTGGAAGGTCTCCGTTCCGGAGGGGGCCGGGATACAGGTACGGCAGGCGCCGCCCAGGCTCCTTCCCGGCTGACCGACGTATCATTGGCGTAAAAAGCTGAGCGGGCAGGATGTCGAGAGAGACAGAGCGAGAGAGAGAGAGAGAGAGAGAGAGAGAGAGAGAGATAAGATATTATTAGTGCAACCCAATGGATGGATGTCCTGCGGGAGCATCCAGAGATAACTAGGATCTAATCAGGGATGGAGATAATATCTGATTGTACGAACTACAATCTGCTCTAAAGGATAAATACAAAGACAAAGACGGTGACGACAAATATTTGACTGACAACTGAGAGCATTTCTTTTCAAAAGACGTCATATGTTGTGCGTATGTTTCTCCTTGGCTTCTCCAGATTCAGGTTGTGAGTTTTGCCACCGAGCATAACTGGGACTCACTGGACTTTTACGACGGTGCCGACAACCACGCTCCGAGACTGGGCAGCTACTCTGGTAAATATATTTCTGAATATCATAATAGAAATTCATAGATAATCACATTACCGTCAGTTTATTGTTGGTCAACATCATAATCCGTTACGACGTAGAATCTATGTTACGTCTGACAAGTCATTACTGAGTCTTTTTAAAGCTGCATTTGTGACTGCGTTTGTTGCTTTAACCTTGTGACAGGCAATAGAACTTATTTAGCAAACATATGAATTCAATACTGTATGGTTTGGAACAAACACTGCATGTTGTCATAATGTTGTGACGCAAACAAGAAGCTGCCAGTGTGGCGGCCCCCCCTGCTGAAAGCGCAGTCAGAAATATATTGGTATCACAGCAGGGGGCGGCGTCTACGCCCACTGACACCTGATCACTGTTTATCTGCAATTTCCCTGAAAAGCAAAGGAGAAGTTTCCTGTCGCGTAAACAACCCATGCTCTCACTGACTGGTTCTCTTCTAGGAATATACAGTATATCGCCGTAACATTAATGACGTGATTCATTAGTGCTCCAATTGTGTTTCGCTCAAACTGACATAATAAAACAATCATGGAAGGAATATTAACCACAGTTAGAAGCGTTTCATCCACAATAACAAACGGTAGCATCACAACATCCCATTTTACTGCAGTAGCCTGATGCCGCAGGCGAGTGTTGCCTCTTTGCATGGCAGCAACACAGACCACAACAGCGGTGATTGGTCCATTGGATGGCTTTTGTATTTGCTCCTCCCCTTTTACAGCTGCCCGCCTCCTTTTCTCCCTCATTGATCCAAATTTGATAATATCAGTTTCCATCGCCAGTCTCGGAAATTCAACCACTGAGTTCAATGCAGTGGCAGCGTGCTCCCTAAGACACCACCCAGTGGATCGGCAGTGTAATTACAAGGCGACACGTAAACATTGGAGCGCAGCCATAGGTTCGCACGGTGGGAGTGTGGGTATAGTTGTATGTGGCTTCTCGACACTGGCAGTAACACCGATGACTGCCTATGATTTTGAATGTAGTTTGAGACGATGACTGACATAACAGCTTGTGGATGCTGCGTATTATGGGATATATCACAGCATACGGTGTGTTTTAGATTGGTTTATTTCTACCCCGCATTACACTTACAAATCCCTTCTCACCTTTGCATGCGGGGTTGACGGTGAATGAAAGTGTCGCGCATCCTCGGGTCGACATGTCTGCACACTCCGCAATTTAACACCCTGCCTCTGCACCACTGCCTCCGCAGCTCATGCTAAGCTGAGAACATGTGTTGAGGCTGGACGAAGCACTGCTCTGGATTTAATCATTCGTATAATTCAAGCAAACGGGGAGTCAGCATCTTCCCGGGGACACCGATACTGCTCTTAGACGGCGAGAATCACCTGGTTATGTGCAGTGTGTTGAATAATCGATGGAGGCGCTTGACATCTTTATGTCAAAACGGATAAGAAATTATCTGAAGGAGGAGGCGAAGGCAGGATCGTGACGCCTGTGCCTTTTTTTCCCCCCCTCCTCGTAAGAAAGCGGGGGCAGAAGTGCGGCAAAGGGTTAATTACAGTTTTTAATGAGTCCTGTCTTACTCAAACAGCTGTGTTTTGATTCAGGCAGTTAATTATTTATCGTTATTCATAACTGATTACTTAGGATAATATGTTATTTTTGTCATGGCGATAATGAATGGGGTTGTGGGGGGTGTGGGGGGGTGATAACAGAAGGGAGAAACCTGCTAATTAATTTCAACCAATCACATTCATCGGTTCGTGATTCACAGTTCATTCAGAGGAGTGTAGATTTCATTGGTTGAGACTCGACTAAAAACAATGGAGGGTCACTGGGTGACACGGTGACTTTCTGTTGTTCGCTGTTCACACGTGCACGATGGCTCACACGTGTCCACAAATAATCCGGAGGGTCCGCCGCCCTGGGCGGGCTTTTCAGACAGGAGCAAGCGGGGCAAGTAAACGAGGACGCAAGACATCATACGCTACACTTACCGAAACATTGTTTACATTTGTCATCACCGCGACCCGATAAAACAAACAAGCGTCATCATTTATCGTCTTGAGCTCACTGACGTTGTTGTCATTCATTGTTAGCGTCCTGTAAAAGCCTCATAGCTCATTTCTTACATCCTGAGATATTTGACCCACGTCACATGTTGGAAAGGTCGTGGCCTCGTCGTGACGTCATGGGCAGCAGGAGACGGTCGGCGGGAAATCCACCGAGGTTTTTGTGCGCATCGGCGCCGTCATTGTTGACAGTATCACCTTCTGAAATACTTTGCAATCACGGCTGAGCGATGCCTCGGAGAAACACACTCGTACGCCGTATGTTCACGCAGCGGTCGGCGCAAAGTGGTTCCAGTCGGTATCGGAATCCGTCGGAACGGGTGGGAAATGTTCCGAAGAGTTCTACCAACATAGCGCTGTTGCACCATCGTCGCCTGCTTCCCCTCAGTTGTTGCAGCACCACTTCTTCCTTTGCACTTTCTCGCCTCCTGCGATAAGTAGGTCAAGCCAACATTTGAGAAGTGGCTTCACACACAACAGATGTCTCACATAAAAAGTAATTCCCTTCTCCTCTCCTCTGAGAGCACTTCACAAACAACACCCCCCCCCCCCCCCCCCCCCCCCCCCCACACCCCCCCCCACACCCCCCCAAAAAAAAAAGTGAGAACGCAACTTTGGGAGGGGAGGCCTTTGTTGTTTTCATGTGCTGTCAGATAACGATGATCATTTGCTTTCAAGCCTCAGCTGGAATAAAGAAACACGATCATAGACCTCGGTTGCTGCGCTCTCTCTTCTCGTCCCGTGTTCAGGCACCACCATCCCGCCTCTGCTCAACAGCACGTCAAACAACCTCTACCTCAGCTTCAGCTCTGACATCAGTGTCTCCGCCGCTGGGTTCCACCTGGAATATACAGGTAACGGAATGTCTCTCTGTTAGAGGAAGCACGGCGAGCACCTCGTGCTATAGACACATACACAAACGTGAAAAGCCCGAGTGATGACTCATTGTTTTGTTCCCCTGGATCCCTCAGCAGAAAGTCTATGGGACTTCTGCATTGGATAGTGATGATTTCCAAAAAATAAGCGATGATGCTGGAAAGATGGGCTTTGTCAACTGGCGCCACTTTGATTTGATTATTTTAAGCTTAGAGATATGCAACAAAACTAAACATACTGATATTTTCATAATCCCCTAAATGTATTATTTTTTCCATTGCCCTTAAACGAGCCCATTAATGTGTATTTGAATGAGGAGCGGGTCCTCTCTACGGGGGCCGCCATGTTTTTGTTTTGTTTTGTTTTTACAGTAGTGTGGAGTAGAGTGGGCATACTAAACATCTTTTGAGTTCTAATGACAACTGAAGTCGACCATAGCTTCTCCTGCATGCTCAGAGGGGTGAGGGTGCGGTGATGGACACAACATCACCACTAGATGTCACCGAATCGTGCACACGGCACCTTTAAATGCGATTGTAAACAGTAAAAAGCCGATGTTAAGCAATTAACGGCCCATGCATACCACAGGCTGTAGTCTCAGCAACCGCAAGCATGAAAAGCATGAACCTGAGGAATGTAACCGAAAAGCCATTTTTAGCCGAACATGTTAGCATGTCAACTTAATATAAACTCTATTCATGAACGTCTGTATATCGATGCCTTTTCACAGCTATCGGGTTGGAGTCCTGCCCCGAGCCTCAGACTCCGAACTACGGAATCAGACAAGGAGACAGATTCATGGTCGGGGACGTCGTGCAGTTCTCGTGCGAGCAAGGATACTCTCTTCAGGTACCGACCCAACCGAAATGCTTTTCCTTTCTTTTGAGCCAACACTCACCGCTTGTCCTTCGCTGAGTATTCATACCACGATGAGGGATTGAGAGGAATGGAGACGACGGCAGTTTCGAGTTGGAGCCGGATGCAAAGCAGCTTACAGATACGTATCCCAAATCAGTCGAAGGCTGCTCGGCTCCTCTGATGTGGCACCACTCACTGGCTTCTTCATCCCCTGGCTGCACAAACCCAAAAACTATTTAATGTGTGAATCAGAGGGAAATCCCAATCTCTGGCGGCTCTAAGTAAACACACACACACACACACTCTGGTGGTGGTGGTTTGTACAGCTCGTGCATTATGTATGTCTCTGTTGTGGGTCTGCCTGATGCTGCTGTAGCATTCTGTACAGCTCTAATGAAGCCTTGTCTTTGGTCATGTTTAATGTGCAGGCTCCACTGTGCGGGCGAGCGCAGCGTTGGATTTGCAATATCACCGTGCAGCAGATAACACTGACTTAATTATCTGCTCATCTGCAGTGATTTCCCTACTGGTGCTTGATCCGATTGTTTTTCTTTTCTAGGGCAATGCACACATCACCTGCATGCCCGGACCTGTTAGACGATGGAATTACCCTGCGCCACTGTGTCTGGGTAGGTACACCACATACTCTGTATATACTGTATGTATGTATATTTATATATATATATATGTATATATGCACACAAATGCAGTCACACTCATGCAAATGCACAGTGCTGCAGCCAGTCCCCTGCAAAAATGAGCCGTTTGATCAATTTACTCCTCTGTGATGAGCCGATCACTTAGTATTCTGTGCACGGCGCCACCGGGCTTTTAAACTGATGCAAAGTTCAGTCAGACCCGGCCACAGTGTTGCCGGAGCATCAGAATACAAACAAGGAGGAACAGGCCCCGGACACACTTCTATCCCCACACTGCTAATTCATTCAATGTGTGTGTGTGTGTGGGGGGGGGGGGGGGGGGGGGGGGGGGGTATTATTAAAGACACTGAATATTAATGTTGTGTTAAGAATCATTGAGAACGTCAGGGTAGAGATGCTGAAGTGTCCAGTTGGACTAAAACATCCCATTCACCATGTTTGATGAGGTCACATCCCTCCTGCTTCTAATGTGCTGCTCCCAACACCTTTCCTTACTCTCTCTTTTTTGTTTCCTGCTTGTGTGTGTGTGTGTGTGTGTGTGTGTGTGTGTGTGTGTGTGTGTGTGTGTGTGTGTGTGTGTGTGTGTGGTGTGTGTGCGCGTGTGTGTGTGTGTGTGTGTGTGTGTGACTCCAGCCCAGTGTGGTGGGTCCATGACAGATGTGAGTGGAGTGATTCTCAGTCCTGGTTACCCCGGCAACTACCCCAGTGGATTAGACTGCACATGGACGGTCAACCTACCTGTCGGCTTCGGTAAGAAACAGTGTCGGCTTCGGACTGGAGCACGAAATCTGAGCAGTCTGTTTGTCTCTGTTGCCACTTTTTTGTGGACCTATGTTTTTTAACTGACTTTATTTCGTGACTATCTCATTCCTTTAGTGTCACTTTATTGAACTGTTTTTATTTCGTCACCCAAGTCCAGTTTGCAGGATTTAGCGACATCTAGTGGTGAATTTTGACGCTGCAGTCACCGTTCATGTTCCTTCGAAAGCACGCAGGGGAACCTATGGAGTCCCTGAGTTATTGTTCAAAGTCAAACATGGCCGCCTCCATAGAGAGGATCCACTTCTCGCGTGGATCTAAAGGGCTCATAATAAAAACAACAATTTGGGTGATTATGAACTCACTAAAACAGTATGATGGTTATTCATGTGTAATGTCTCCTGCGTGAATGGATGTAATTATACCTAACTGTCCCGCAGTGTACCTTTAAAGGTCGAATATGCAGGATTTATGAGGATCCATTTTGCATCGCCGTGTACATGCAACCACCGCAGGAGTCAGACACCACGTTGCACCACCTCGTTATGGCTGTAGCCTGTAATGGACACTGGTTCCCCAGAGGACCATTAATGTTCCCCTGTCACCTGAAGGCCTCTGTAGATCCTCCTATACAATGGGAAGGCAGGGGGTGGGGGGCAGTGGGGCGGGGGCGGGGGCAGGGGAGGGGGGGTTGGGGTTCAGTTGTTGCAATCTCAGATGCCTCCGAGTCCCACGGCCAACACCGACACATATTATTGGTTTGTATCAGTGACCCCCCCCCCCCCCCCCCCCCCCCCCCCCCTTGTATCAGTGCCCCCCCCCCCCCCCTGTCAGCTCTCACTCCAGTTAACGTCACAGTACCTTGTGGATCTGCTCCTCCCCAGGGATTCACCTCCAGTTCCTGAACTTCTCCACCGAAGCCATCCACGACTACCTGGAGATCCGCAGCGGGACCCTGGAGACCGGCTCGGTCATCGACCGGTTCAGCGGCCCCCTCGTCCCCAAACCTCTGTTCAGCACCACCCACCAGACCAGCTTCTTCTTCCACAGCGACTACTCGCAGAACAAGCCCGGCTTCCACATCACCTACCAAGGTAGCGCGGGTCTCTCACGAGTCGTAACGGTAGCTGTAGATAATGAGTTTATTCATTCCCTTCAAAGCTCCCGCATGTGTTTTGACAAAGTTGACAAATTGACCTTCATTTGTTAGCGGTGTTACCGTTACCGGTGAGATTAGAGTGGCTGGATGAAGAATAGCTTTTCACCGAGGACGGCAGCACTGCGCTTGTCCAAGACAAGGAAAACGTAAACACGAGAGATTGTATTGTACTGAGCAATGTTAAAATAAGTTAGGTTCAAACACCTCCTGTAAAATGCAATACTGCAGTTGTGATACCTCTTCAGAATACTAATGTAGATTTCTATACCTTCTTGTTGGACGTGTGATTATGTTTCATGTCATTTCAGCCACATTTCACACACCGGACCTTTAAAAGCGCAGGTGTTTCTCCGTTCATTTGCATGTTTGGTCTGTTCAGCTGTGTTTGGAGCACTCAGGGCCACGGCGCCGCCGTCTTTTGAACTCCTCTGGAAATTAGCGCAGACAAATTACTTTTAAGTAGGACCAGAAGTAGCATTTTAATAAGCGAGAGGTAATTGAAGCCGGAGTGTCGTCCATTTTCAGAGCGCTCAAAATGTTTCTCCTTTCAAGTCCTGCAGCTGGAGGTCTGAATCTTAAGTCAATGTTTTAGCACTGATGATTCGAAAGAATCCAGGGTGGGAGTTACTTCATTTATTGTGTGTGGTGAAAAATACAAAAAGAGATGAATCAAGGAACTTGCCGATCTGACCACTTCGTCATCGTCTCTCCAGCCTATCAGCTCCAGAGCTGCCCGGACCCCCGGCCTTTCCGAAACGGCATCGTGATCGGCACGGACTTCAGCGTGGGGATGACGGTGTCGTTCGAGTGTCTCCCCGGATACTCTCTGATCGGAGAGGCCTCGCTCACCTGTTTACACGGAATCAGCCGGAACTGGAACCACGCGCTGCCGCGATGTGAAGGTACATCGCACCTGTTTTTGTATTTATTTAAAGGTGCAGTGTGTAAGATTCTGGTCAATTTGCTAAGAATTATATACTGACATTTTCACGAATGTATAATCACTTGAATGTATGACGTTCGCTTGACGTTACTCCAAAACAAGCCCTTCAGTGTAGTATGTTTATATGAGGAGCCGGTTCACTCCATGGGAGCTGCCATGTTTTTACAATAGCCCATAGCACCTTTAAATGCACAAATACATTAAAATATAAAACAAATATATCAAAATATCTTGTGCATTGTACTTTTTGGACGTGCAAAATAATCCTCAGGATCCTTCTGAAACTCAGTAGAACAGCAGGAGAAAGTTTATTATCGGTAAAGTTTGTATTAGATCAATCGGGCGGTGATTACAAAGACGGCAGCTGTGTTGTTGTTTTCCATTTCCACAAAACCGCGAAGGTGAAATGATACAATGATTTTTACTCCCGCTTTACGAGCCGCAACTGCACATGAATCCGATGCTTTGCTCTTTTTCTTAATTGTGAAGCTCGATCGCACGCTGTACTCGAGGACCCTCCGTTTATGAAACTGCAGTTTTATGGCTCTCAGCTCTGATGTGATTACATCAGCGAGGATAGACGCCCAAAACACGAGTAAAAGCGCAATGATCATTTATTAAAGGGACGGTAACATTCATGTCCAGCCTCCGTCATCCACACAAACACACACACACACACACACACACACACACACACACTTATTAAAGGGAGCAGTCATTTGCAGGTCATTTATGAAAGGTAACTCTGTTCCTGTCTGGCAGCTCTGTGTGGCGGGAACATCACCTCATTAAACGGGACCATTTACTCCCCCGGCCACCCGGAGGAATACCCCAACTTCCAGGACTGCGTGTGGAGCGTGAGGGTTCCGCCCGGACACGGCATTTACATCAACTTCACCGTGCTGAGCACCGAGCCCATATACGATTACATCACCGTGTGGTAGGTGATAGGATTTGCCCTCGTTATGTCCTCACTTCTTCTCCTTTATTTCACCAAACAAGGTTTTTTTTGGGGGGGGGGGGTTTGCACTGCCATTTCATGGCCTCTTAATTTGTTCCTCAGAATTATTAGAACTTCTGCCACACACACACACACACACACACACACAGACCCTCTCTCGCAGGGTTTCATGCTCTTTAACATCTTTTCAGCGCTGCCCACTAATTGGTGAATTCCTGCAAGGGTTTCTATGACTACAGACATTTCCCCTTGAATGTAAAGTTACTCTGACATCATTTCCTTTGTGTCATTTTCATCCTCTCTCTCTCTCTCTCTCCCCCTCGCCCCCCCCTCCCTCCCTCCCTCCCACCCCTCCTCCCTCTGCTCGTCGCACCACTCTTCGTTAGCCCTGCATGCACCACACTGTAAAATACATCTCTCTCCCTCCCACCGGTCCCCAGCCTTGACTTTTCTCTTCATTATTCTTCCTGAGCGGAGCGACCATCGGCAACGGCGGACATTTTGTCAATACAGGTGTTTAAAAGGTGCTTAGGTTGCATGTTACGTAGTTATCTGCAGGTACAAGGTGGCAGCATAACCATAAATACGTGGCACAGGCCCCTTCCTGTATGTGTTGACAATATTTCTGCCACTTCCTCTGAAATGAATGCCGGTCACCTATAAATAGAGCGCAGGGCGCGACGTCACGCCAGACGTTCGACTGACTCAGAGGAAACAATCGTCTGCCTCATGTTTTTGCAGCTTGCTGTGATATTGACCTTCCACATCTCCGCCGTCACGATAGAGAATGTGTCTGCGTGTTTTCGAGACAAGCGCAGGGATGACTCACGCGCCTGATATCGCAGAATGACTTTTATACGCTCCCGCTCACAGAGGAAGAGGGTTTCAACGAGAGTATGAGCGTTGCGGGTTCGAAACAACCTGATGTAATGACTCCAGTGAGCGACAATGACGTTTACCGCAGTTTGTCCAAGTTTCCACTTAAGTCCGTGTGTCCCAAGGGGGAACCTTCCGAAAAAAAAGGGTTCACTTTAGGAACAGTGATCTACTTCTGGACTCAATGCTCTACTTTATGTTTCAGGACCCGGAAAGTGTTTTGTCATATTCTATTTTATTTCACCTTCTTTTATTTTATTAAGAGTGTAATCGGTGTCAAAATCCCCATCGACGCAGCCTTCCTAAACCTGAAGTATCCATTCCTGAATAGTAACTTCACGGACATGCATGACATAATAATCCATTGTCAAAACTGCCTTTTCAATTGTCTGTCACACTTGAGAAGTGCCAACTTTGAGCTCCACGTGACACCGATGAGTGTTGTTCCACGTCGGGATGCGCTGTACGGCCGCACCCGCTCCGCAAAAGCCAAACAAACGACAAACAAAGACTTCCTTTCTCATGTCAAACACCGAACCGGTGTCGGGGCGAGTGCTGTCCACCCACAGCCAGTTCTGTGAATCCCATGAATTGGTCCCACAGCATGTCGCTGCCCCTGCTTGTCAGCCGGCAGTCCAAAAAAAAAAAAAATGTTTTTTTTTAAAAAGGCAGACAAAGTGCTGAACTCACACAAAGCGGCCGACACAGCGACACATTCGGAAAACCGCCCCCGTGGGGAGCGCGGTGAAGGTGTGATTTTCACAGCGGTCTCCTCAGTCTGGGGTCAGCCCACCTGACAGTCGGTTTGTCTACTAATTGGTCTCCCACCGGGGGGCCCTACAACCGGGGTTCATCATAGGAACGATCATACATGTCACCGCCGTTGCTGAACGCAGGAAGCACTTGCTGTGGATGCTGTCATGTGGTCGGGGCAGTTAGCGAACAGGAAGCAATTCTGAATTGCCCAGTCATCGTCGGGGGATAATTCCTCCCCATATCCTGACAGGTATAATTGGCCTCATTTAAAAACACTTACCAGCGGGAAATAGTCATTTGGTTTAACGCGGCGATGATACTTTTTAATCATCGATAATGAGCCCTCTATTGGTTAGTTCCGGTCTGACAGCTGGCGGTGTTGTCATTAAAGGTGAAATATGCTCGCGACACGGCGCCGAGTGCGCGACCTGCTACTTGACGGATCACTTCCTGTCTGGCCCCGCCGGGTAATTGTGTAACTTTTACGCGAATGCCAGGAGTCAAATCCGGATCATCCGAATATGGCACCGGCGTTTCCTGAGTTCACCTGAATCTGGATGTAAGTAATTGAGCCGTGCGACATCGCGATTCCATCGGAGAAGCTGGACGAGCCCAAATTCCTGCCCGATCATTGTGGTGCGTCGCCACTGTGTCGCACAAAGTTCGACCCCGTCCGCAGCGAGCGGAGCAGCTTCAGGTATCGCCTCCTAAATATCGTGGAGTCTTTGTTTCTATCCTCAGAGAACCGTTTCCCTGACAGCCCTTTCAATGTCACAACGTATTCAAATCATATTTTTACCTTGACGCTCCTCTCCTCTCCTCCCTTTGTTCCGGATTGAAAGATCATTAGTCAGTGTTTTTGTTTTAGTATTTTTTTTTGTTTTTGTTTTTGAATGTTTGCTTTCTGTTTGTCTCTCGCAGGGACGGGCCCGACCAGTCGTCCCCTCAGATCGGGCAGTTCAGCGGGAACACAGCTCTGGAGTCGGTGTACTCCACCTCCAACATCATCCTCATCAAGTTCCACTCGGACTTCTCCGGAGCTGGATTCTTCGTCTTGAGCTACCACGGTACGTCTTCAACAGTGAATCACAGTACGTTGGACTCTGGCTCTGTTTATCAAAGCGCTCGTGAAGCCGGCGATGGCGTGACTGACAGTACGGGCACGATGCATCGTTTGATTGTATCTGCGAGGCCTCTGTAAAGCCAGAGGGCATTCGGAATCACACCCGGCCGCCGAGGATGGTAAAAATCTTCACGGACGGCCGTCTACCTCTCGGCCACTGATGCAATACCTGAGTCGTTAGTGATTTTCTCTGTAGTGGGCTTTGTTATCCAGAGACATTATGGTGAAACAAGTCGGCCATTTGTTCATCTGGAATCCCGTCTGCCTGCAGGGGGATGGTGAAATCTTTATGGGCGGCAGCTGACCACCGATGCAATACCAGTTTCTGGTATCAGGCTTCGTGATGGTGGAAAAATCAGCGCAATCAGAATCCAAAATGATCACAGAGGGGAAACCAGCAGAGAATTTAGAAGTCTGGCGACGACGCTGGTCGAATCGGTGCGGATGGCGAGCGGCCATTAAGGATGTGTTGTGGCGCGTAAACTGCTGATCACTGCTGATTGGTCAGGAGAACTAAATATCGGACACATCAATGGATACACCTGGATATTGTCCCGGCCCCCCCCCCCCCCCGGTTAGATCCGTGAAAGCTTGCTACACCGTAGCTGCTTTGATGGTGAAGGGTTGACTCATGCTCGGTCTCTCTCAGCGAATTCCTTTGATTCATTCTGACTCGTGACGTTTCGATCCACTTGTGTTTTCATCGAGCTCTCGCCTCAGTCATCAGGTAGAGGTCTCAGCGGTACTGTCGAGTTGACTTGAGAATTGCACATCTGGCTCTGCCTATGACGGTGAGCTCACTGGGTCATTCCTGAACACCTCTGTTTGCCAGCAGAGCTTCCAGGATACGTTTGTGATATTTGAGTCACTCTCAGGTGGTGTTCAGAGGCTTTTTCGGTTCTTATAGTCTCAATAACTGAGTGATTCAACACCACCACCACCCCCCCCCACACACACACACACACACACACACACACCTGAAGTACTGCGAGAATTCTTGGCATCAGTAACCAACGCCGGTCAGTCTCAGTAAAACACTTGGAGGATTAGAATAAGAACAATTTACTAGCAAACTTTTAGATGTGGTTTTAATTGGTGCAAGAGTCGACTAATCCATTCATTCACAGGGGTCTGTTCATTAGTGAGACTCTTTTTGCACAGTTGCACGGAAGGTTTATTTGAATCTGTTTCACACACCCACACACACACACACACACACGCTCTCACACACACACACACACACACACACACGCTCTCACACACACAGAGAGTCATCTCCCCTCCACAGAGTTTGGGAGATTGTATTTTTTTTTCGCTGCTCCATCTCCATGTCAAAACTGTCTCTGCCGTTCAGTTTTTCATTCCGTTTCAATCTCTCGCTGTGGTCCTGCAGTGCATTTCGATTACTCTTTGTTTTCAACCACTGTTTAAGATAAAAAAAATTTTAAAAAAAACTCCCCTATCGTCCTCCATCCGTTTTGCCCGTCTGCCTCCAAAACATCAATCTTTTTTTGGACGGCTGTCGTGAAATTGTGTGCGCAGAGGTGTGTGTGTGAGAGGAAGGGATGGGGTGATGTTTATGTGTGCCCATGTGTATGATGTGGCTCTTTGTGGTAACACAGTAAAAAATGCGGCTCTTAGTCTCTGACTGGTTGGCCACCCCTGGTCTAGGTGATGCCCTGGATGATGCCGCAGCAACACTTGCAGTGGACATACTGGCACCTTCATTAGCAAGTTCCATTGCTAGTCTTGTCTCCTCTAATGGCACTGAAGGATGCACAGTTCGCATGCGCCTGTGCAAGTTGTTTGTGGAGTCTGCTCGGAGCAAAATTGTAACACTACACAGTCCACGCTCCTGCCTTTGTACCATCAAGCACAATCAAATATTTCCAGACTTGACTGCGTTTTCTTTCACTCATTTTCCTTACCCTTTCTAGCGCATCGCGTTCCTGCCTCTGCAGTGTTCTCCGTCTCCCTCCCTCCTGTTCATGTGCTGCGTGTGCGAGTGTGTAGCCCCACCCCTCCCCAGTGTGGACACACAGACGCCACCAATTGACCAATCTTGACCAATCACGTTCGGCTTGAACAGAAAAAAAAAAACCACGAGAAAAAACGAATCGGCTCCCGATCGGCTCCCAACGGCGGGAACCGGCTTCTGCCGTTCACTGCGCGACCAATGCATCACTACTGTTGGCGCAGATCATCAATATGCAACCATATTTCAGCATGATAGACTTTTGATAACAATATTTTGATGATGTATTATTGGATAAATCACTATCTGAATGTATGTGTCAGAACAGCCCCGAACACCCCATATTAAAATGTGCACCAAACTCTGCTGTTACCCTTCGTAATATGAATTCCATGGGTGATTCTTCATTTGCTTCTGAATCAACAGTCTCAGTTTCCACGCAGCTGAAATGTTGGCATTGCTCTGAGCAAAGTGGTAACAGTAACTGTACGGTTACTAAGGAGGTCTAATGAGGTAATTAAGCCGTGTCACCAGGCTGCTGTGTCTGCAAGTCTTTCGAACTTAAATAATGAGGCTCATTCGGCCCCTGCAGTGTCTAAAAGTGTTAAGTAAAACCTTATGTAAAATAAAATAAAACCCAGCCAATTGGGCCACATCTCAGGCAGCAGCATCGAGGCAAAAATGGCCGAAGTATCATCGCTTTTCACTGGCAGTGTGACCACAATGTGTGTGTGTGTGTGTGTCTTGCGTTTGCATTCATGCATGTGTGTGTGTGTGTGTGTGTGTGTGTGTGTGTGTGTGTGTGTGTGTGTGTGTTATTAGAGGGCCATGTTGTATTTCTGTGAGTATGTGTCTACCTGCAGCAG
>JAFBJT010025117.1:0-15181 GCA_016785325.1 Chascanopsetta lugubris | reverse complement strand
TTAATATTTTCTCAAAAATTAAGATTTTCGTTGTTTCTGAAAAATTCTATGGAAACTTCACCGGGTTAAAGGTGCAGTGTGTAAAATGTATAGCTCTCTCTCTCTCTCTCTCTCTCTCTCTCTCTCTCTCTCTCTCTCTTCCCTCCTACTTCCTGGTTCATCCAAAAATGGGCAAAGAGGCGGAGCACAGGTTTAAAGTTCACAGGAAACCATGTGATACTTTGATGTTTCATTCTCCTGAAGTGGATCACTTTAACATGGGAGTCTGTGGGGGCGGAGCCCCGAGTGGCCACAAAGTGAACTGCAGGTTCTGAGGTGTCGGTCCGATCCGTCGGTACCGGGGATTCGGGTTTGGGGCAAAACGATCGAATCTTAATTCTAAGGGACCGTTAAAGTTTAACGGTTAAACAGTCGTAATAAACGGAGTGTTTTATTTGTCGTGTCGTCGGAACAGAAATGAGTTGGATTCGTTCTCTGCTCTCGTCCTGACGTGAACCCGCGCGTTTCCACGCTCAGCGGTGGGAGTGGGCGCGGTGGGCGCGGTGGGAGTGGGCGCGGTGGGGGTGGGCGCGGTGGGAGTGGGCGCGGTGGGCGCCGTGGGAGCGGTGGGTTCAGGAAGCGGGACGGAGCCGGTGGCGAGCGTTCAAGTCCCGGCGTCTGACCCTGATGTGCTCGGCAGGAATTCACCGTTTCAAAGACAAACGGGATTAGAGGCGGCGGCGGCGGCGCAGGTGGCTGCACTGTGAATAGAGAGGACGGCGGCGGCGGCGCGTCTGTGATGGCGCGTCCTCGCCTCCTGCAGCTGCAGCCTCCGAGCTTTGAAGTCACCAAGGTGTTTTTCTGCCCCGCGCTCGTCAGAGACACTTCAAAGAGATTCAGCACAAAGGGCCGAGCGGTGTCCCGTCGGAGCCACGCCCACTTCTCACATTCCTGCTCCACACCTGGATCCTGGGTTACCCACAATGCACCTCACTCTGCGGACGGAGCGTCTGAGTGTCCGGGGACAAAGAGACCGAAGCTGCTGCCCCCTGGTGGTGATGAGCGGGAGCCTCCTCCGACCTCGAGCGCAGGGTTCGACTCTGACACCAGGAAATGAAATGAAGGGAAACGATGACATCATCAAACTGTCAAACAGGAATGATGCACAAAAACAACAGACAACAAAGATCTAAAGAATAACAAAATGATTCAAGAACAATATCAAAAACTATAATGAAAAATAAACATGTTTAAAAATCACTAACATGATCGAATAATAATAAACAAAATGAAAATGATGGTAAACTCAACTATTGGAAAACAAAAATAACAAAGAAAAATGATGAAAAACAACTTTAACAAAACTAAACAACTGAAATACAAAGTTTCCAGTTGAACATGTGACATGAACGAATCAACTTCCACAGACGTGAATGAGGTCATGTGATCGATGCAGTTTGATCAATACATGTGATGTCATCACTCATCAGTGGTGAATGTTGGCGTGTTGGTGTGTTGGCGTGTTGGTGTGTTAGTGTGTTGGCGTGTTGGCGTGTTGGTGTGTTGGTGTGTTGGTGTGTTGGCGTGTTGGCGTGTTGGTGTGTTGGTGTGTTGGTGTGTTGGTGTGTTGGTGTGTTGGCGTGTTGATCGGTTTTCCTAAACTTGGCTTTCAGACTCTTCATGTTCGGTTGGGTCCATGCAGTCGCTCGCTCTATCACTCGGCGGAGGCTGCAGAGAAAAAGAAATCCAGATGTTTCAACTTGACGCTGGTTCTGTTTACTCTCCGTTCAAATGAGATTTCAAGTTTGTGAAGGAGGCCGAACGACCAGAGCGCTGAGCTGTGCTGTGCCTTTGAACTGGAGTTTCTGAATCATCAGCATGAGTAAATGTGCATCAAGGGCGGAACGTAACTCTCAACTAAAGCTACTATAACTGGGAACAGTTACACACAGCAATAGGTACTTTTTTGGGGGGGGGGGGACTTGACACATGCATTTCTAATTTAACTTGTATCTGGAAATGGAATCCAGGTTTGGACGGTTTCCTAAACGGGGATGTTTCAAATCACCACAAACCCTCCGGGACGTCTGCTGACTGTATATGAGCACTGATGCAGCCTTTAAAGACATTTCTGAAACAACCGTGCCGATGGTTGCGCCGCTGCTGAGAGTTCCAGCCCAAATGAACCTACTTATTTGATCACCGTTACGTCCAGCATCCAAAGTGCCTGGTTCGGTTTGACTGAGAGTATAAAACTTCAGACTTGATGCTACTTGAGCTGGTAGTTAGGTCATAAAAGCGTGCCTTCATAAAAGGTTTGACTTATGCAGCAGACTGGACGAGACATAAACAAATGTTTCAAAGACGGCTCTAAGATATCCGACGAATGAGGACATATTGTGTAACGCGTGACGGACTAACCTCAGATCTGTCAAATATGAGGCTGTTCATCAAATCCTTTTCTCTCCACAAAGTTAAAACTCAGATTTCCTCTCCCAAGTACAGGTTACGGTTTCAAACGGAAAGAATTGTGATATTTATTGTGACATCATCAATATTATCAGTTCAATATCGATGAAACTCACCTGGGGAAAGTCAAACATTGATTAGTATGTTCCGTGCTTCGTTTGTTCAATTTTACAGAGGAAATGCAACACTCCACTGAAAAGTGGCGAGGCGAGCGAGAGGACATGAAAGGTCTGTCAAGAACTGTGATGCAACAGTAAGACAGCTAAAGGTGCAGTGTGTAACATTTGGCTCATTTTTGTCACTTCAAAAATATTACCAAAAAATGACAGACTGACATTTTCATGAATTTACAATGACCCCAAAAATCAGCCCATTAATGTGTATCCACACGAGGGGGGTGTCCTCTCTATGGAGGCCGCCATGTTTTTACAACGGACATATCGTTTACACTTTTAAAAGTGCAAACGTACTAAACGTCCGTTGAGTTTGAATGACAACTGAAGTCCACCAGTGCTTCTCCCCCCGGCTCAGAGGGTGAGGTGATGGATACAACATGCAACTTCACCTCCAAAGGTGACCAAATATTACACACTGCACCTTTAGCTACTGAGCCTTTGGTCAAACTTTAACTGAGCATGTTCGCATCCACATTCCTCTGCCGCTGCCACAGATCATTACTGACCCTGGGGGACAGAACATGTTTATTTTGACATGATCTTTGGCCTTATCGTCCAACTCCAGCAAACAGCTGTGTTCCCTGGCCAGTATTTAAACCAGGGGTGTCGCACATAAGGCTACTGAAACATTCAACTGCCGAGTCCATGGTCAAAGGTTCACCAGAGCAGCAACACCACCAACACTCCTGCTGCCAAAGATCATTATCAACATTGATTTGGCCTGGAAATGTTTTTTTTTTTTTTTTTTAATTAGAAACGGATTAATCTCCGGCCTCTCACAGAGTAGCTGCGCTGTACGATGCCACTTCGACACCATCAACAACAAGTGTTGGAACGTGACATCACAAGCTAATGGAGTGTCCTGAGACTCGGCGGTGACACGGCAGACCACAAAGTCCATGGTTAAACTTCAACTGAGAGTGGCAGCAGCCACATACCACAGCAGATACCAGTGTAGATCATATCAGTATTGATTACTCTGGAAACGCTCATCGTGAAATGCTCGATTAGGTGGAGTTATAAAAGATAAGCAAGATCCAAATCATCAGCAAGAGGAGATATACAAGGAGTTACAGTTAAATGATGTAAATCGGTCAGTTATTTGTGCCCATGGGCAAACAATATCTCCGTATAGATATCATAAGAAAATAAGGATAATGGAATGTAAATACTACTTTTAGAGAGTAAATGATGAGTCAGCGTGAGGTAACGGCTGCACAGCACTGCAGGCTGCATTGATTATTATCAATGTAGGTCATGTTTTGGTCACACTGACCACATTTGTTTCGAAAAGGCCGGTGAAAAGCACCAGTACATGTAAATGTTTAAAGACATTAAAGGTGCAGTGTGTAAAATGTCTGTTTAAAAAAAAAAAATCACTTCTATTTATTTCAATAAAATGACAAAACAATTATAGATGGACATTTGTACAAATACATAATCACCAGTGTATTACCTGCTTTTTACATAACGCTCAAATGAGCCCTTTAATGTATATTTACATCAGGAGCGGGTCCATCCGGTGGGGGCCGCCATGTTTTCACAATAGCCTAAAGTGGACTTACTAAACATCTTTTGAGCTGCTGGTAAAAAAAATATTACTAAGTGAGTAAAGCAGAGGTTCTGGGTTCAGGACCCATCACCTCTCAATGACGGGCTGCGACCCAAACCAAGGAATATTTTCAAGGCCTCAAATGTTCTGAATGAAAAGATGGTGGAGTTTGAGCCTGAGATAGTCCAGAATATCACAATAGATACATCTTTAATGATAAACAAAAACCACCAGCAGGTGGCACCCTCAACAAAGAATTAGCAGCATTTTAATTAAAAACCACAAAGTGCATCTTAGCGACACACGGTGATAAATCATCAATATAAGAAAATACATATGTCACTTAGTTGGTGTTGTACTTGTGTTTCATGGACAATTAGCATGTGAAAACAAACACTACAGGTTTTCCTCTATCTATGAAATAGTGGGTGTTTATTAGCATTACAGGGCATCATCGCCACCTTGTGTTCAGGAGTGTGAACAGATGGCACTCCAACGCATAACAAAACTGAAAGCACAGGATGTTTTTTTCTTGATCCCCCCCTCCAGTGAAAGGCTCGAGACCCACTCAAAACAGGTCTGCGACCCACTTTTGGGTCTCAACCCACCAGCTGAGACTCCCTGGGGTGAATCAACTGAGGCATCATATTTGAAGATACTTCAAGTTGTGATCATGTACATTTGTACAAGTATTTCCAGCGAGTATTTTCTGCACTAAAACAAAGGGCAAACTTTGTCTCTGTTCATAAGTTATTCTGCTGTGATTCAAATGAAGTTTACTCCCCTGATATGGGGCAATAACAGGATCATTAAGACTCATAACCATCAGCTGAGCAGCAGTAAACTCCAGGAACTCTTTCACTGAAATGTGGGAACCGCCACATTCCACCGCTGCTTCCACAGCTCCACGCCACACGAGCCTCCTCGGCGAGTGGACCAGTTACCTGAGCGTGTTCCTCCTCTGATCACGGCCACACGGAGTGAATAGTGTATAAAGCCGTAATTGAGCCCATAGATCCGGCTACGGCGGCGCGTTCACCACAAAAAGTAAGAAATGCGCGCGACCCGCACCGTTGCACACACAACACAAGGAATATGAGATCGATTCCTTTTGTAACTGCGTCGTGGGACCGCGCAGCAGCGACTCACTAACATTCATTCCACTTTTGTAAAAAAAATGAAAAATAATTAAAAAAATAAAAAAATAAATAAATACAATGTGGTCAATGGAGTGAAGTGGACCAACGCTCACCTCGGAGAAGACACGGGAAGCGGACACACAACCGCGTTCAGTCCCGGAGGCTCGGACGCCGCGTCCGGACCTGGAGAGGAAGCAGCGACGGCGGCAGCGGCTCGTTGTTGCGGGTTTGGCCGAGCAGGAGGATGCAGAGAGCGGGAGGAGGAGGAGGAGAAGAATGGACCCGGTCTGGAGCTCCACTCCCCCCCGGCACAGCTCGGCGCCACTCGGCTCCACTCGGCTCGGCTCCACTCGGCTCGGCTGCACTCGGCTCGGCTCGGCTCGGTTCGCCTACGCCACAAAAGTTGGGCTGCTGTTCGTTCGTTCGTTCTCTCTCTCTCTCTCTCTCTCTCTCTCTCTCTCTCTCTCTCTCTCTCTCTCTCTCTCTCTCTCTCTCTCTCTCTCTCTCTTTCTCTCTCTCTCTCCCCCTCCCTCTTCCTCTCTCACTCTATCTCTCTGCTTGTTGCCCGGTTTAGGCAAGTGACGTCACTCACCCCCCCAACTCTCGTGACCACTGAGCAGAGAGCCCTCCTGTGTTCTCTCTCCATTGTGGCCCATTCATGTTCTGATTAAAGGGACATTCTCTACAAAAGCGGTGCAGTTTTGGGAGAAGTTAAAAAAAAACTCACCACAGTACGAATGTGTAGCCCAGATCCAAAATCTGTTGCTGTGAGTCTTTATATTGTAAAAGCTTTTCATTTGGATTCATTTGCCTTTTTTGTCAATTATTTTTGCACATGCTTGTAGTTGTTTGGGGTCTCTGCAGATGCTCTGCATCGATTTGTAGTTCTTTGGTTTATGTCTGTGTTCACTTTTGGTCTCTTCTCAGCAGTTTGATGTCATTATATAATCCTTCATTTCCCATAATCTGGGACATGATTATTGCTCCTCCAGGTCCACAGATGACATTCACAGTTATAGTTCTTCCAGTCATATGGGGTTAATATGCAAAATGGGTGCGTAACTCTGCCAGTCTGACAAGTTATGTTGATTTTATGGGCCAGTGTCACAACACAGCTGCAATGAAACTTGATAATACAGGTAAGAACGTGTCTAAACTGAAATGTTGTAATGCTGATACTATTTGCTAAGCTGAGAGGATTTAACTGAGCCGGGCTCTGTGTGCAGAAACAGGAACCGTTCATTCACAATACATTTAATAGTCCCCATTGAAGCGCATGTAAATCATAGAAAAATACTAATATCACAATTTAAGTTGAATTCAAATGAATATAAATTGCCTTATTTTTTCTTTTTTTTACAAATTGAGTATTTCTGTGTAAACAACCACGAAAAGAGAAATGACAAGAGGAAAGAGACAGTGACACATGCACAGATACATCATCAGTTAGTCAGAGTGAATGAGGTGTGGCCCAGTTATTATGGAAATGTGACTCAACCAGGATCATGACCCTTGTGAGCAGCAAAGAGTGTAGGCAGGGGGGCATGAAGTCTCTGGGATGTTGAGACAGCGACATCTAGTGGATAGTAGATGCAAAGGACATATTTCACAATGACGTCATGTGCAGACAGAATAATAAAGGAGACAAAAGAATAGATATCAGTAGAAGCAAATGCAATATATAAACAGTGTAACTGAACCGCACACATTCTAAAACAACCATTTGCACATGTGAGAAAACATCGGCGACACTTTTCTATTTTCATTCACAGCCGCTCTGCAATATCCAGGTCAGTGCGTGTTGACACTTGCCTGAGTTTAATAACAGGGTATTGTCATATCCAGTGTATACTGTCAAGTCACTGTGGATGTGATGGTAGTGAGAAACATTTAGAGAATCGGCATATTGTTGCATTTCAATGATGCTCAAATGAGTTGTAGGCCTCTATATGACAGCCAGCCAGTCAGAATTAGATTAAAGGAGCAGTGTGTGAGATGTTGGTCATTTTTGTCGCTTCTAAAAAATTACAAAATGAGTGCATACTTACATTTTCATTCATTCACCTCTATGTTTTATTTTTTTCCATTACCCTCAAATGAGCCCATGAATGTATATTTGTTGTATTATCCATTCTGTGTTTCATTTGTGTTCTGGATGACATATTTTCCACGTTTGTTTATTTCATGTAGGAGAAAGGTGCACGTGATTTTGAATCAGAGTAGTTTAATAACCCTGGGAGGGGATGGGCCAAATACTTCAACACGATAGGAATAAAAATACATTGTTGTGTTACATCATCGTATACAAAAGTTGTGTTGACAAGACTTGGATATATCGCACAGTACATACAGTTTAATGTGTAAATAGATGTTTTAAATCTGTTGACTGAGACTGAATAGACTAAAAAAAGGTCGAGTGAGGTCCAGCTATTGATGTTCCAGTCATGTGATAGACAACAAAGATCGTTTATGTGCAAGATGGCTATTGCCTTGCGCTCTGGTTGTATAAGAAATCCGTAAAGATTAAGATCGTACTTTGTAACAGTAATTATCCTTCAGAGCATTTTCGTATTTCATTACCCTCGATATATCGTTTTGAGCTTAAAAATACATCGTAAACAATTGTTTCCGGCCGTTTGTCTCCCCAGAGAGCTGGTGGCTGTCGAAGAAACCGGAAGTGCGGTAATGGGATTGATTCATCCCGGAAGTTGTGTCTTTGCTCGGTCGAGCAACTTCCTCGGGATGGTCAAAACAAACATAAGCGGTCACACACTCGGACACACACACAGGGAGTGGGAAAACTCGTCCACGGAGAAAGCAGTGTGTGTGTGTGTGTGTGTCGGTGATATTCCTGCTGCCTCACCATGCTCCTGAAAACATGTTGCATTTACAGCACGGGATTTCTCTCCATGTTGTTTCTCATCGCCGGGATCGCTCTGGTCATGTCCAACGTGTTTACAGAGCTCGTGCAGTCGATGGTGAAGAAGGTGAGTGTCTAAATGTCTCTTCCTGTCGTTTGCACCTCAGACGTAAACATTAGACAACCACCAGCTACAGTTTAAGTCTATAAATATAAGACCTTTGTCTCATGTTAGCTAGGTCTGAGTTTCCAACACGACAGAGGCAGAGAGTCAGAGGATAATCGAGTTATATTTGTCTCTGGATTCCACGGAGGAAAACAATGTGGCCGAGCGGCTCCGTGACCTCTTTTTCAGTCACCCGGTGACATGTGTATGTAGCTACTGTCACAGCTAACATGGCAGGTGTCCGTGGAACCAGGAAGGAGGATTTGAATGGATATTAAAGAGGCGGTGTCAAAAATATTAAGGAGTTTTTTTTTTCTTTTCTTAAACCAAAAGAAAAATGAGTATGGAATGATTACAGTTATATTGTTTAACCACTTGTACGTGTGCATTGTTATTTCACTCTTTCACCGAGGGTCACTTTAAAAAGTGGCGTGTGTAACTCAAACACAGTTTCTGCTTTACACTTTTATTCCTGGACAATCTTATGCCCTTAAAGTCTCGCGGGCCACATCGAATGATCTGCCGGCTCACGTTTGGCCAACGGGCCAAGAGTTTGATTGGCACATGCTTGAGAATGAGGCTGCCATGTTGCACCACCGGGATTTTTTTATTTTATTTTTATTTTTATTTTTGTACAGTAGCCCAGAATGGACAACATAAGCACCTTTTGAGGGGACGGCTGAGGTGCAGGCGATTCAGCGGCCACATGCAACTTACCACTAGACACCATGACACTCTGCATCTTTAAAGTCTAACTTATACTGCTGATGATGCCAGGATTGAAAACCCATTTTCCTCACGCTCTTTAAGTAAATATTTAAAATGTGGAATGTTCAAATGTAAATGTATGGCTGTGGGAATTACACACATTTAATGAGATTGGATTTGTATGATACACATCAAAAGAATTGACCGGAATGAGGTCACTGCCCACGACGAATATGAAAAACAAAGAGTCTAAAACAAGGTGTGGCACTGTTCACTCTTTCTCCTTGCACTCTCTCTCTCTCTCTCTCACTGCAAATCTCGAGCTTCACAGAAATCCTGTCGGTGTTGTTCCGTACGTCGGTTTAATGGCTCAGCCACATAAAGAACGTGTTCTTCTCTCCCCTTACAAAGTGTCCTATCTAATATAAATAGTATGTTCAAAGAAGCCATTGACTGACTCAAACCACCTCTGAGATAAAGGAGTGTCTGAGAAATCAAACATTGAAGAAAATCAAGGACAAACAACAGTTAGAGATTTGGGACTCGCTTTACATTGATTACATCTCTGTTACGACACCCGTCATCGTACGACTTAAACGTGTCACAAGATGACACCTAACTAGCAGTATGTCCCACAAACCTTTGTCCCCCATAGGAAGTGGTTTTGGAGAACGGAACCGAGGCGTTCGAGGCCTGGGAAAGTCCACCCGCTCCAATCTACATGCAGTTCTACTTCTTTAATCTCACCAACCCGCTGGAGGTGCTAGAGGATGGGGAGCGTCCGGCTGTGGTGGAGATTGGACCCTACACGTACAGGTGAAAGTAATAAAAAAAATAATAATAAAGGCTCAAAGTTTGAGGGATGGTGCAGACAGCAGGGAAAGATGAGAATTGAGGAAGTGAAATGATCTCAACAGTTCAAAAGATAGACAGAGGCCGTAACCGTTGCGCAATAATTGTTTCCGCTGAGGGGAACGCGATGTAAAGCAGGGCTGTCAAACTCCTTTTCTCCGAGCGCCTCACATATACATATACTTATATATATATATACACACGTCCGCTCATTATGAAAATGTCAGTATTGATTAGAAATATCTTTAGAAGTGACGGAAAATGACAGAAATCTTACACACTGCCCCTTTAAACCCACTGAATCCAAAGCCCTGATTAGATATGCACCAAATCACACACATTCATAAGTCCGGTAACAATATCCTCATCTTTTTTGACAAATATTTCATAGTTTCATTGTACTCGTGTCAAAGTCTCGCCCATGATGGTAAATCTACTCTCGTGTCAAATTGCTGATGTGCCGTTAATGTTGTTTGTGGTTTGGAAACATGCAGTTACGGCACATCAATAAGTTGTCGCTTCGAACCGGCAACCGACATCTGTGTGCGCTTATCCACGCAGGGAGTATCGACCGATGGAGCGAGTCAACTTCTCGGATAATGGCACCAAAGTCGCGGCGGTCAACACCAAAACCTACATGTTCCAGCCCAACATGTCCACAGGTCCAGAGAGCGACCTCATCAGGACGGTCAACATCCCAGCTGTTGTGAGTGACGGTGAAATCGCCAGACGATACCTTTCCATTTTGCGGCATAGTATTGTTGAATCGGCACTATTTGGCTCTTCCCCCTCCCTCCTTTGCAGACGGTAATGGAGAACGTGAAGGATGACTCTTTTCAGGCCAACATCATCTCCTCCTACATGAGGTCCACCGGTGAGGGTCTGTTCACCACCCGCACCGTGGGACAGCTGCTGTGGGGATATGAAGACCCCCTGCTCAGAGCGCTACACACCTTGAAACCTGACGTGGATCCTGTTTTCGGACTCTTCTATAAGGTTTCGGCTCCGCCTTGATTTCACACACTTGACCCTCAGGCGTCAGTTGAATTGACTTCCCTCTTGAGTCATTAAGGACAAAAATGTCCTTGTCCACAGAAAACGTTACAAAAAGTTAAAGATGACTATTTCTTTCTACTTTTTTTTTTTTTTGGCAGAAATGTCTTAAACAACTTCAGCCCTGTTCAAAACGACCAAACATTCAACCATTTGAGGATTTGAAGCCTTTGAAAGGTGCAGGACGAACCTTTTTGTCCTTAATGGCAGCGACAGTGGTTCATTCAAATGATTATTTATTCTTTTTTTGCCATGACAGAGACACTATTACAAACACATATATACCATTGGCCCTAAGTATATAATACACATTGGCACAGCCAAAATGATAAACAGATAAAGAGGTGGCTCATTTTGGAAAAAAATGCCCAGAGCGATGCGTGAGGGTTAAGACTCTTCGTTGACTTGAAGCAGCCGTGCGATTTGACCGGTCACTCGTTTCCTTCTTGCTTGCAGAGCAATGCCTCGAACGACGGAGAGTATGTGTTCTACTCTGGAAAGGGAAACTACAAAGACTTTGCCCGAGTGGACACTTGGAACGGGGACAGGTAATCACTCACACCTGGAATGAAATGATCTATTACCCCACTCAACGGCAGGAGTCATTGACTCAGTTGTCTTCAAATCTATAGATAATTGATCAAACTGATTTGATCAAATGGGAGTGTGATCGAGGCTTTTTTCCCTAAAGTTCATCCATTTTCTCGAACAACGATTATTATATTGCGCAGAGTATTTTTCTTTTTTCTCTCCCAGTCGATTTTTCTTTTTTCTCTCGCGTCTCGGATTCTTCTGGCTCTTCTTTCACGCCCGTCATTTATCTTTACGACGATTTATGCCGCTTTTATTCGGCTTAAGTCAGTTCAATATAAACCCGCGTGTGTCTAATCAAGCTATAAAAAAATCGAACCGTTCCTTTAACACACAACCATCTGTCGCACGGTCAAAGCAGCAACATCCTTCAGCTTTTCTCAACCTGAAATCAAACGTATACAATTGAAACGACTACAACTTCGATGGTTGGCACATCAACATGTCTGCATTCCCCACATTTGAAAGTATCAAAGACACTGGAACATGAATATTCAAACTAACATCGGAGTGTTTTGTGCCTTCAGCTCATTGAATTGGTGGACGTCGGATGAGTGTAACATGATTAATGGAACGAACGGAGCATCTTTCCATCCCATCGTCTCCAAGAGCGAGGCCCTCTACATGTTTTCCTCTGACCTGTGCAGGTGGGTTCCGAGTGTTGGTCGGGATCGTGACGTCCATGTCATTATTTTGCCTTGAAAATGTCTTTGATGCTTCAAAGTCATCCGCATTTTCTCCAGTTTATTTAAAGGTGCAGTGTCATTTTTCTGCCAAAATTATTACAAAACAATCACAGAATGAGATTTTCACGGATTTATAATCATTTAAATGTTGTTGTTTTTTTTCCATTACCCTGAAAGGGGTCCTCTCTCCGTGGGCCGCCTTGTTTTTACAGTAGCCCAGAGTGGACACCCTAAACATTTTTTGAGTTTCAATGACAAACGTCTGGCGTAGGTTCAGAAGGGTGAGGTGACGGATACAACATGCACCTCTGGATGTCACCAAATCCTAAACACTGCATCTTTAAATGCTTTACTTTTACAGTTTAACAGCGGTCAACGTGAAAGTGATTTCACTTCAGTTATAGACCAACCACTCTTTTTCTGGTATCCACCTCATTTCCAGTTGACCACGCCCCCTAAGTCAGCCTAAGAATGTCCCCCTAAGCTGTTCCCCTGCATTATTCTGGTCTGGATATTGGATTAAGGACACCAGTTTAGTTTGGCTGCTCTGTATTAACCTCTTTAACGAGGTCACTGTTCAAGCGATACTCATTTAGGAACCACGCTTGCTCTCGTTGACTGTTGGTGCATCAGAAGTGGGGGTTTCTGAGCTGTGATCAGGTTTTCCCTTCATGAGCCCCCCCCACAGAAAATGAGTCCAGGCATTGCACTCTTTTCCGCAGGTCTCTGTACGCGGTGTACCAGGAGGATGTGGCGGTGAAAGGGATCCCCGGCTTTCGCTTTGTTCCTCCCAGCGAGGTGTTCGCCAATCCGAGCGTGAACCCGGCCAACGCAGGCTTCTGTGTCCCGGCAGGAAACTGCCTGGGCTCCGGCCTCCTGAACATCAGCGCATGTAAACAAGGTAGTGAGATCGAATGTCTTATCATGAGTGAATGTAACGAATTGTATTTAAACAGAACCTAGATTTATTAAAGGTGCAGTGTCTAAGGTTTCTGTCGGTGTTGTCACGTCTGAAGAATCTTACAAAACAGTGACACACTGTCATTTTCATGAGTCGTCTACAGATACAGTTATTTTCTGTTACCCTTAAAGGTGCAGTTGTTTTGTAATATTTGAATAAGTAAGAGAGTAAATGACCGAAGTCTTTCACACTGCACCTTTAAAGCGGCACCAGTAAATCACTTTGTTGGACTGAATGAAACGACTGGTCATGTTCATGACAGACAGCAGATCTGATTTGATTTGATCACAACTTTGTTTACTGAGGGGTTTCAGGTTTTGAGAAGGATTTTGACCAATGAGACAAAATGTTTTTTAATTGCGGACTGCACCTTTAAATTCCTGCTCAATCTTACTCCACCTGAATTTCGTGTTTCCTCAGGAGCTCCCATCATAATGTCATCACCACACTTCTACCAGGCAGATGAGAAGTTTGTGGACGATGTGATTGGCATGTCGCCTAAAAAGGAATATCACGAGACAACCATTGATATCAACCCGGTAAGAATTTTAACACATCTTATATTTTTATTTTATTTATTTATTTATTTTTTCAAATAATATATTGATGTTTTAAAGGTGCAGTGTGTAAGATTTTGATCATTTTTGTCACTTCTAAAAATGTTACAAAACAATTACACACTGACATTTTCATGAATTAATAATCACATAAATGTTTTAATAATCACATAAATGTTTTTTTTTTTTTTTTTTTTAAGTATCCTTAAATGATTCCATTAATCTAGATTTACATGAGGGGGGGGGTCCTCGGCACCTGCTCCTTTTAATCATAAGAGGTGATTTAAAACATGTCGCACAAAATCTGGCACAGTGACAGTTACATTTAACATCCACCAGATGGCGAAAAAAAACCTGTCTTTTCACTGTGAGCTCGTGGTTATGTGCTTCTGTAAGAAGTTAGTTAAAGATAGTTAAAGATGAAAGGAGCTGCCCTGCAGAGCCCACAGCTTCTGGTGATTAGAAACTCCTGTAAATATCACGTTCTATGACAGTGATTCTCAACTGGTGGGTCGGGACCCCAAAGTGGGCCGTGTTTTCCGTGGGTTGAAGGCCTTTGCCTGGAAACAAAAGCTAAGAGGAAAAAAAATCCTGTGGTTTTATTTTGAAAAGGATTGTTTTCTGCATTGGAGTGCCGTCTTTTGACACTCCTTAACTGTAGGGGGCGATACTTCCCCGTAGCGCTATCAGACAGCCAGGAGCAATCCCATTGAGATGAAGAACCTCTTTTACTTTTACAAATACAAAGTTAAATATACAGTTAAAGCACAAACAAAAGACAATTTAGAGTGAAATAAAATAATACAATTTACAAGAGAATTATAAAAGAAAATAAAAAAAACACAAGTGCATGCTGAAGAGCCGCCCTCAAGAAGTCTCCATTTAGTTTGAAGGGCACTTAGTGATATGAACTGAGTTCATTTCAGATGTTTCTGCAACATGGTGGACAAAAACGCCTTTTGACCAAACTGGTCTTTGGAGCCGAATGCCAGAGAACATTTTGTGGACCAGCAGAGTTCTGACCCGTGTAGATGTAGGGGAGGGCCACCCCGTCCCAGCCCCCTCCCACAAAGCTCGGTTCTGTTTCACAGCTCACAGGAATCGTCCTGTCTGCAGCCAAGAGGCTCCAGGTCAACGTGTACGTGGAGAAGATTCCCTCCTTCAGGTAAATGAGTCGGAAACACCGCAGCCGCGCACACGTGTTATCAGAGGCTGCGTTATAGGAATAAATCCAATGCAAATAATAGCTACCTTTTTTTTTTTTTTTTTTTTCGGAATGTCACAAATTTGAATTCATTTTTAATATTTCATGTGCAAAAGATTGAGTCAATGATTGTGGTTTTTATTTTTATTTTTATTTTTTTTCAGTCAAACAGGAAACGTGAGGACTGTGGTCCTCCCTGTTGTTTATTTGAATGAGGTAGGTACAGCC
>JAFBJT010025019.1:145419-160419 GCA_016785325.1 Chascanopsetta lugubris | reverse complement strand
GCTTTCAGCACCATGGACAGCAACACAAAGACGCTGCTTTATGAGGAAATTTGAAGTGTCCTTAGAAAAACGTCCTTGTTTCGTTGCACAGCGTGAAAGACTCGTTCTTTGTAAAAACACTCACGCCCCTAATAGACTGTATACCAAACAATTACTGCGAACGGAGAGGCACTAAATCAAACTGCAACACAAACAGGTAAGTGTTGCATGAGACAGGTAGTTGCAGTTGAGCTCTCTATACCTGGCGTCGCCTTAATCAGGTGTATTGGACTCTAAAGCCTCTGCCGTCCAATTCCAAGAGAAATGTAGTTACCGCAAGCGCATTTGATACACCAGAGGATCCTTGCACTCTATAATAGGGAGTCGAACCCAGCTGCACATGTGTGCATGCAGACACATGTGTGTAAATGCCACTGTGAGTGCATATGTGCAGGAGGGGGGGGGGGCATGTGCCGTACTGTATGTGCCTCTGTGTGCCTCTGACCTAACAGTCTGTCCCCTCGGAGAAGTTTTGGCGCATACAGAGACTCATTTGCATTCTCAGAGCTCTCTCTGTGTGTTTTTTTTCTTTTTTTTTTCTTCCATGGCTTTAGAAGTGAACAGCTGCTTAATGGTCATAGCTCTTCAGAGACAGGACATTGGGAAGCACAGAGGGGGTTAGCCAGGGTTTCTGCACTGCCAGGCACACACAATCACACGTGCACACGCCGAGGCACACACCAGGTAAAGCCTGCTTCGGAGTGAGATGTGACCATTTAGCAGATGTTTTCTTTCCCACAAGTCACTTTAGTGGCTTTTTCACACAGTTGAATTTAACAACGGTGGAAAACAAAGCAGGCCACACATGTCGTATAATGTCGCCGGTGTGACAACAAGGAAGAAAAGCCCTGCTCCGTACGGCAGGAACTATACTGTGCTGTTTTAAAAAACAGAATCCGCACCGTACATGTTCCAAACAGTTGATTATGGGCATGATATGCGCTCTGTATGCGGCTGAAATAATAGGCAGCGTGTACTTTGAAAGGATTGATGGATGGATGGATAGACAGAGCAGTGGAGGGTGTTTGATAAAACCTGATTTAAAAAGCAAAAGAGAGGATTGAGGCTGGATTCTCCGGTCGGAAGGTGGTTGAGTGAGTTTTCTAATTTTTGTGGAGCTCAAAAACTCACAAACCCCTCGTCGAACCCACACATTCAAGCAAAGCTGCATCCAACGTCCTTTATCTCTGTGCTCATTTTGGCTGTTTGACTGGAGCGAGCAGCGCAGACGCACACAGATGGGTCGTACTTCATGCGATGCCAAAAGAAGGGATTTGGTGACATGGAAGAGAAGTGAGAGGTTATCGCCTGGCAGTCGGAGGTGTGGAGAGTTGTGCCGGTTCCACAGTGTTCTCCTCGGCAGGGGGCTCTGATGTCTCGACCTTTACGTCTCCGAGATGACTCACAAATATCCTTTCTGACAAGATGCATTGTCAAGAGCAGGTCGGCACCTCACCCCCCGACACGGGCGCACAAAAAGAAGCTGACTGACACACTGAGTGATTGACAGGTTTACTGACTCTGAAAGCCACAGCTGTAGCATCACCCCAGCTATGAATGAATAGGAGAATAAAACCTTAGACTAAAATCAATCTAATAATCATGATAATAATAATAAAATATTCACTTACATAACAAATTGTTAGACCGCCAAAAATTTTATCTTTGCTATGTGTAAATTATAAAAATGGCACCTTGTATTTACCTCTGGTCTGAATAGGAAAGTGCATTTAATTACATACTTTACTTATCTACATGACTTTCCGTTATTTTTAATGAACATTATTTTCATTTTCAACATAAGCACTCAGTTATTAAGATGATTAATACAATCATATGTATGTCTAATATAAATATCTAATTAAATGCATTTGTTTGTGCATAATACAAGAATATCCACACTCTAAGACCTGCAAGTTTTTTCAATTCCTATTGTGTGTGTGTGCGTGTGTGTGTATGTGTGTGTGTGTGGGTGTGTGTGACACACCCACACACATACACACACACACTGTGTATATATAATGCATAGATATAAAGGTATTTCTTTAATTTCAAATGTGCACTCCATATTCATGACAAAAGAGAGGCTTGGTATTGTGAGATGTTTTTCAATGAGACTTCAGAGTGTATGTACTGGAAGGCTTCGCTTGATCCATGTTTTTCCTTTCGCTGCTTAGCAGCTTAAGCTAGTGACAGTTGATCAATCATAAGAAACTGAGCTGGCCAATCAGAGCAGTTAGGGCTTTTCTGTGGGGGAGGGGCAGGGCATCTGAATATTTGAGACTATCAGCCAATGAGAGCCACATATTAAAATGCATGACCCCCAAAACAAATAGATCTTTGTAAGTGTGTCATGTTTTGAGGAAAATGTGAGTAATTGTATTTTCTTTAAGTGGGAAGGAAGAATTTCAGATATTTTATGTCTCTGTAAAGGAGGACGTTTGGTTTCATGATAATCTATAAAAGAAAAAACAGTTTAACATCAAACATCTGCCACAACTCAGCTAACAATCTAGTTTTCAAATTTCGGGGAAGGGAGTAGCATGAAGCATTTTTTTTAGATTTAAATATTCAAGCCGCCTTTTCGAGCACAGCAGGAATCAAAGCAAACTCCAAATCAAATCATCACATTCACAGTGAAAACAAGGACATTCTCAGTCCAGCCATTTTTATTCACCCACAAATTGAAAAACACAAGTAAATTCAACTAACTGTTCAGAATCAAACAATCTCCCTGACAACTTTAAACATAACCACATAATCACATAACTGATTTTCAAGTCATGTCGGTGGATTGATGCCAAATTCTTTTAAATCACATTTTGAGAAGTCCAACATTTCCTCCGCTTTATCAAGCTCAGTTCCAGCATGTGGATTCAGTTTTAGATCTGTGGAGCAGTGGCTGAACATTCCCTCGGTGACGTGAGGCAGCCAGGTGGCGCTGCCACAGCCTGGGAGCGCAGCCACCGAGGATGGAACATAAAGTGTCTTTTAAGTCTGACTGGACTCAACCTGACATATTCATTTTGATGCTGTAATAACTATAACAGAACATGGGTTGTACCTGGTAACGTGGTAACCCCTCTGCTTTCCTTGAAGCCAAGCAAAAGGGCTCAGGCTCCTGAGAGAAGGAAAGGGTGAATGTGAATTCCACGGTTGCTGCTGACATTGCGCAAGGCAGGAAAACCCAGTTTATTTGCTCATGACGACAGCCGGGAATTTTTCTTTTTCTTTACTTTGCCTATATGCTCATTGAACCCTCAATCACTGGTGACAACCGAGGGGAAATATCCGGTGCAGATGGATGATAGGAAGTGAAAAAACAGTTCAGAGAGTGGCCACTGGGGGCTGACTCCAAAAGGGAGCAAATCCCCATAGACTCCCATGTTAAAATGGCCAAATTCAGAGGTGAATGTACATGTTCAAAGCCTGTGACAATCAGTCACATGTTTTCCCGTAACAACTACACAGGGGGGAATTTTCTTCCTGCTTGGTCATTTTTATTCTATTGACGTTTTAAATTGCACCTATTAGAAGGCGGATGAGGTAACGACGCCATGAGCTCACCCACTGCTCCGTATGTGTTCCACCTCTTTGTCGGTTTTTGAATGAACCGGGAACCAGGAGGAGTTAGGATTCGGCAAGATGGCAACAAGGGACTCGCCCACAATTTGCCGCAAAACCACTCGGCTGAAACCAACGGGTGACGTCACGGACATCTACGTCCCTCTTCATATTCAGTCTATGGTGACGACATAAGAGAGGCATGTGAACCTTTTATGAGGTATCACTTCAAAGTCTACGAGAAAGTAGAAACATGAGTAAAAAAAAAAAATAAATAAAATCAACTGCCAGATCTGATATCTGAATAGTGATGAGAAGGGTTCGGAGGAGTGAAACAGGCCGAGCGGAGGTCGGATCAGCTCCGACTCTGAGGCAAATGACCTCCCGGGGTCTCGAGGCGGTGGGCCTGAGGAGAACTGAGCGCTAAGAAGTCCGCATGAACAGAGGAGGCGAAAGACACTGGAGGGAGAGGAAGGAGAGAAGTGGATCAAACAGGAGGATTGATGGGCTTGTAATTTTCCTCTTTTCTCCCTGCTAAAGATGATGAATCCCTCTATGGGGAGTTTAATCAACAAAGAGCATGCACACACAAGCCACGCTGCCACAAACCTGTCATGGGTAAGTAAACAGCACAGTACAAACAGCCACAAAGCCTGTTTGTGTCACACAGAAGCGCCACACACACATACACACACATGCGCACGCGCGCGCACACACACACGCACACACACGCACAGTAAATCATCCCATTTTCAGCTGCGGGAAAAGTTTTCGTGTCCATCCGTGAACAAACGTTAGTGCTCAATAATTTCGGAGAATTGGACGCTAAGAAACGGCAAATACTGGGTCGGGTGTTGTTCTCTGGGAAACACTCGAACAATTGCCAGCTGGAAAGTGTGTGTATTTGTGTGTGTGTGTGTGTGTGTGTGTGTGTGTGTGTGTGTGTACTATATGTTCTGCACTTGGCACGAATGCAGCCTCTTTACCAGACAGAATAGATTACAAGGCTTGTGCCACACAGATCAATGCACACAAGTTATGGCCAAATTAATTGCTTGTGACAACGCAAAAGGAAGACCACGAAACCCGAGTGCGTGCCCTTCTGTCTGAGTGTGTGTGAGTGTGAGTGTGTGCGTGTGTGTGTGTGTGTGTGTGTGAGCTCATTGTCTGAGTGAATTGTGCATGCTTAAAATAGTTATTGTTAGTCAATAAGCAATTTCTATCTACAAGGCCCGCAGAACGCATGTGCACAGTCTATTAATTCATTTACAGTAAACACCCTTGAAAATCCTGAATGGGGGAGAGTGCACGAAGAAATGGAAGGCAAGGGATATGAGAGAGAGGGGAGCATAAAGAAAAAGAGGGTGGGGGTGGGCGTGGGGGTGGGGGGGGAAGGGGCGGGCACGTGACTTTGGGGGCTTCTGTCACGATGATCGATAGATTGAGGGGAGAGGGGCTCCCAGAAGTGCGTGTGCGCGTGTGTGTCTGTGTGTGTGTGTGTATGAGCTCATTGTCTGAGTGAATTGTGCATGCTTAAAATAGTTATTGTTAGTCAATAAGCAATTTCTATCTACAAGGCCCGCAGAACGCATGTGCACAGTCTATTAATTCATTTACAGTAAACACCCTTGAAAATCCTGAATGGGGGGAAAGTGCACGAAGAAATGGAAGGCAAGGGATATGAGAGAGAGGGGAGCATAAAGAAAAAGAGGGTGGGGGTGGGCGTGGGGGTGGGGGGGGGGAAGGGGCGGGCACGTGACTTTGGGGGCTTCTGTCACGATGATCGATAGATTGAGGGAAGAGGGGCTCCCAGAAGGAGAAGTGTAAAAGTAGGATAGCTCCTCTCCCCTGACACCTCTCCTCTCTGCCCATTTATCTAATCTCAACTCTCCTCCCTCCTCCCTCCTCCTCCCGCTCCCCCCCTCCCCCCCCTGCTCTCCTTTCACCTATGACTCCCCCCACCCTCCTGCTTCCCTCACTGTTTTCCCCATTTGTTTTCCGCGGCATCCTCGCCCAGCATCCTTCCTCAGAACGCTGCGGCTCGAGTCCTGACCAAAACGAAGAGATCAGAGCACATTACTCCCGTTCGAAAGGCTTTACACTGGCTCCCCGTCAGCTTCAGAATCAATTTTAAGATAAATATTATCAACAGAGTACAAACCCAGCAGGGCTCTGAGATCTACCGACTCAGGTCAGCTGGTGGAGCCCAGAGTCCAGAGTAAACACGGCGAAGCCGCGTTGAGCTGTTCTGCTGCACACGAGTGGAACAAGTTACCAACTGCACTGAGATCAGAGCCCAAATGTGAGCATTTTTAAATGCAGGCTGAAAACATTTCTCTTTTCATGAGCTTATAATGAAGCTCTTTTAATTACAAAAAATATTTAGACAATTTCATTGACTGTATGTTCTTTTAATCATTTTGAAAAAAGTTGTTATTTTATACTGTACTCGCTCTATATTAATCTAGATTTTGATGTTTAATTTTTGTTTTTTGTGTGTGTTTATCTGTGATTTTTCGGCAAAGCACATTGTTGCCCCGCGCTACACAAATAGAGCTGCCTTGCTCTGCCTTCCTTCCTTCCCTCCCTCCTCCACCTTCCTCCTCCGTGTCCATTTTATTCCTCCGCTTATTACCGCGCAACAGACAAAAAGACAAAAACCTCCAACATCCCACCGGGTTTCTTCTTCCTCTCCACGCTTGGCCGTGGAGGCTTTAAGAATTTGTCCCACGCTGATCCCTGATGACACACTTACACCGTGCACTTTGGTTCCCCCCCCCCCCCCCCCCCCCCCCCCCCCCCCCCCCCCCCCTTATGAAAAACCTATATTTACACCCAGGGACTGCTTACAGAGCCCTGTGTCCTTTTATCTCAGTTGCCTCACCCTGCTTTGCATTCATGCCACTGCACCGTTTCAACGCATTCAAACGAGTGGTCTATGTGGGATACTAATGGAAGCTGTTCAGAGCACCACTTATTGTCCTGTGCGTCTCCGATGCTCAACAAGCCAAACAGCAGCGAGACCACTGAGGCGACAATGGAAACAGTCCTCTGCCACTTCGCCTCAAGTTTCTGCTCGGAGTCTCGCCTCCCATTCTTCTCGTGTCCCCCCCTATATCTATCACTTTCTCTCTCATTAGCCACACACCCCTTTGCCATCCCTCCATTCCTCTTGCTCTCTCCAGAGAGGGAAAAAAAACAACAAACAGCTGTCAGGGTCAGGCTTTGCATATGAATTCCAAATGACTTTGAAGGGCACGGGGGCCAAGCAACTTTTTTTCTGGTGACGGGCGCGAGCACGTGCGTGCGCTCAAACAAGTGTTGCGAAACAGCTTTGAATAAATATTGTCCCCGGTCCTCGACCCTCGCACAGACCAACGCTGCAACTCGGAATGGAGCTCCGCTTTGAATCAATATTGCATCTTAAGTCATTCTACAGTCAAGGTGAAGGCTATGTGAGTGAGTGTGTGTGTGTGTGTGTGTGTGTGTGTGTGTGTGTGTGCGTGTGTGTGGATGATGGAGGTTGGTTACACACACATACACAGATCATGCATGCGCAGAGGGTACAAATGGCTTAAGCCCACTCTGGTTTGATGTCAGAGGCTCGATATAAGGAAATGCAATGGGGGGGCTGCTTCGCGCTTTATCTCACTCTGATTTATTTCACGGGAATCAAGTCTGTTGCTAAACTTTCCGAAGACACAAGGAGTCAATTTCACCTTCAGCGTCTCACCTCCCATGGCTCAACTTGCAGCTGTCGCTGGGTCAAGATGAGTTGATGAATCATTTTTCATCGTATCAATCACTTGGTTGCGGCACCTCTCCACCTTGTCTGTATTCGGAGTCTGCTCTCTATCACTCTCTGTCTGTTGCCGTCCATTCATCATAAATAGGATGAAGCTTTACATTATTCAGCAGGGCTCAGCAAAAGTTTAATCGCTACGTTTGCATCACTTTTTGATTCCTTTTGGAAATGGATCTGGTCGACGGAGTTGATGCTACGGTCTAATATGGTCAATCACGGAAAGTCTGAGCTAATTTGCCGGTCAGTGCTGATTGGCAACAGTCAAATGGAGAAACTTAAAGGTGCAGTGTGTAAGATTTGGGGACATCCAGGGGTGAAGTTGCATGTTGTAGCCACCACCTCACCCTCACCCTTCTGGTCATGCAGGAGAACCTATGGCAGACTTCAGATGCCCACATAGAGAGAATTATTTGCCTCCACGTCAGGTTGAATAATTTGCTCAGGGTCGACTAGATAAATGACACATTTGTTGTCTTTTCGAACAAACAAGCCGAGATGAATAAACACAGTTGCATGGATTGATAGTTGGCCCATTTATGGGTCAGTTCTGCGGAACACTGACTATCTTTCATGGTGGAGAAAAGCTCAGGAGTGATCAACACGTTTGTCTGGGAATCATTTAGCAAAACCTGCAAAATAAGAGAGATCATCCGTAGATATCGCTGTGGTTCAACCGTCACATTTTTCAGATCGATGGGGGAAAATGCTCATATTCATGTACGTTCACGTTTCCCTGGAAACCAAACGATTCTGCATAAATTCACGGGTTGCTTGTACAAATTGCTTCCTTGACATTTCGCATGAATATGAGCAGATGAATGGAATGTGAGCAGGTAGCAGGTGAGATATAGAAGCATCTTTTGTGAAGTGTTTGGCCTCCACAGGAGATGCTGCATGTTACCTGGGACGGAAAAGATTCTCAAAGTCCCTGAAAGCGCTCCCTTGTCTGGAGTTAAGTTTCCATCAGTGCAGCGCAGTCTGCTCATAATCCCTATTCCTTTAGATTTGGTCATAATCCCATGACCCCTGCATAGGTCTCTACTCCTTCATTCTCATCAGGGCCTGAGAAGCAGCCTCTGTGATGTCACGTCCTGTCGTGCATGTATCCATTACGCACCATGCACGTGCTGCACATTGAGCCTGTGTGTCTGTGTCTGTCTGTGGCTCAGGATGAGGTCGCGGTGTCTGACTGGATTCAGTCTTTCAGGGGGAAAGAATAATGTTTTTCAACCGTTCTCAAGCCACACATGGAAATGGCACTTAACGTCTCACAGAGCTGGTTTCAACAGCAGCTGACGAAATTTAATTCAAGACTTTTTAGCGCATGAATATATGTCAGTGTGTGTGAGTGCTTGTGTGTGTGTGTGTGTGTGTGTGTGTGAGTGAGTGCGTGCGTATGTGTGAGCCCTTCCAAGTCTTTGAGTTTTGGCAGCGAGATCAGAGGAATAGCGCGTTGTTGTGTTTGTGTGTGCAGGTTTTTGGTGTGTGTGCGCGCGCGCGCGCGTGTGTGTGTGTGTGTGTGTGTGTGAGTGTGTGTCGGTGAGAGGGGGAGAGAGTAGGCATGAAAGTGAGACTCTGCTCTGAGACGTTTGATGTAGAAGAACAGCGTCTGCTGTCTGTCAGCCAACTGCCAACCCTCTATCACCATCCCAACACATGGCCTCTGCAGAGTGTGCGCACGTCTGCGTGTGTCGGTGCTGTGTATAAGTGGCCTGATTAGGCCGGGACTTGGCTCTGTGACACTGCTACACAGCTAGTTAGACTCACAACGTGCACCTCGCCGTGTCACCGAGTCAATGTGTGGGCCTGAGAATGCAAAACAGGATTCTGTCTTAGAGTCACGTGATGGAGACAAGGCGAGAGACGACGGCTCGAGCGGGGGGTGGCAGTGGGTGCATGAGCGCGTGCACGTCTGTGTGTGTGCGTGTGTGTGTGTGTGTGTGTGGGTGTGTGTGTGTGAGTGTACCTGCTGGGCAATTTCTCCGCTCATGCTACATCACAAATCTTTGGAGGGGTCCTCAACACACAGAGTCAAGTACACTTATGGCTAATTGTTAACTGAGGCATGTGTGTGTGTGGACATCTCCATGCGTGTAAGTGTGTGTGCGAGCGTGTGTGTCAGACAATTACAGAGCCTGTTCCAGCCAGGCAGATGTTTCACAAATGCCACTCCTGTTTTCATTAGCAGCTCCAACTTTGACCAAGTGCAATAAATGAGCAGAGAAATTATATAAAAAAACAAAAAAACAAGACAAAAGAGAGAATTGGAGTGAACAAGCAAAGAGAGGATGCAGCTTTCTATATTTGGCCTCAGAAAGGCCACGAGATGCTTTTATGCCAGTTTTTAGTCGGGTGCAAAAGAAAAAAAAAATAAAGCTGAAGAGATGCGGCAGATATGTGAAGAACTGAAAGACGGGGGAACAAACGCAATGAAAGGGTTTGGAGAAGAGAGGCGGAAATGAGATCGGCTCAAAAAGTCAAACACTTGTCTTTGACTCACACTCGCACACATGCGTGCCTATGCAAAGTCAGGCGCAAACAAAACAACAACAGCCAGCATGGTGGTGTGTGTGTGTGTGTGTGCGTGTGTGTGTGCGCGTGTGTGTGTGTGTGTGTGTGCACATGCCGGAAACACACTGAGATTGTGGCAGAGCAAAAGGCTGAAAGATCAGGTGAATCTACAAAGAGGTGCAGATCCGTCTTTTTGCCACACTTTTTGACATTTCCACTCTGATGGGGCCAGATATAGCTTCCCTGCCTCCTCACAGGAACACACAAACACACAAACACGCAAACACACAAACACACAAACACACAAACACGCACACTGTGGGAGTGAACAGCTGAAGACCGAGGTGGTGGAAGGGGGGAGTTATTTTGGAGGAGCAGAGAGAAATTGTGAAGAGAATATTGGAAAGGGAGAAAGAAGGAACCAGCCGCCGAGCGGTGGACAAAGAGGTGACCTGAGCACCCGTGGGTCAGCTACACTAATGAGGACACACACAAGGCCTCTCAGTGCCAAAAGCAGGGGGGGGGGGCTTGAATCTAGAGAGTGAAAAATCAATATTGGGGATAATTTTGGAGGAGCAGAGAGAAATTGTGAAGAGAATATTGGAAAGGGAGAAAGAAGGAACCAGCCGCCGAGCGGTGGACAAAGAGGTGACCTGAGCACCCGTGGGTCAGCTACACTAATGAGGACACACACAAGGCCTCTCAGTGCCAAAAGAGGGGGGAGGGGGGGGCTTGAATCTAGAGAGTGAAAAATCAATATTGGGGATAAAAACAATGACTGTATATAAAGATGGACGTAGTGTCCATGACGTCACCACTTGGCTTCTGCAAAGTGCATTCAAGGCAAATTGTGGGCGAGTCCCTTGTCGCCATCTTGCCGAATCGTAACTCCCTCTACTTCCTGGTTCATTCAAAAATTGGCATATGTGGCGGAACACACACACAGAGCTGCGGGTGGGCTCATGATGCCGTCCCATCGCCCGCAGTATGTGCCATGTCGGCCCAGCCGTCTGTCAAGAAGCCACGCCCTGAAATATGCGCAATTTCAAACGTCAATAATATTTCAAAAAGCGAGTTCGAAAAAAATGTACCCCCCTCGTACGGTTGTCACGGTAACACGAGTGAATGATTGAGACCGAAACCGTGCTTTGTTGCCCGGAGTTTCAGGCTTTAAACATGTTTCATTCACCTCTGACGTTGATCTATGGAGATTTGTTCCCGTTTGGAGTCAGCCCCCAGTGGCCACCCTATGAACTGCAATTTTTTTTTTCTGTTCCTATTGTGCTTCCTCTGTCTGCACTGGAGGTTGTCCCTTGGAAAAAACACAGAAGGACTTAAGAGTGAAAATGAGATTGCAATGCATAGATAAAGACATGCAGGGGGAATGGCGCTGTTTTTTCATGTATGTGTAAATGTTCCCTCTTCTTGCCCTTTGAGTTGTGCTTGGCAATGTCACGCCTCCTCCGCCTTTGAGGCAGAGACGACGCTGGCGACTGATCTGTAACTGGTCAATTCATTTTTAATAGGTTCGGAGGGCCGGGTTACATTAATTACAAGCAGAGGTGAGTGGAGTGGAGCGTGCTGCTATTGATCTGCATGGACGGTTCCGGTGCAGCTGCTGAGGTGTGCTCTGGAAAGTTACCCGACGACTGAGGCGCAAGGACAGAAAGTGTCAATATAATCAAAAGTGACCAGTGCGATTAGTGGTACAGTAAATATTCAACACTCCGGTGTGTCTGTAATTATAATGCGCGATAGTTTATAGGCCGGCATGTTTGAGAAGAATTAGAAGACGTGAAAAAGCGCTGACTGACTTATTATTTAGTGGGTGTTTTCGTTTGCCTTTACAATAACATCGACCTCCGAGTTCAAACTGTGATTCTAACATTTAGGATTGACCATCCATTTGACTGAGAAACAACATTTCGGTGGCCTTCCCCCTGCCCAAAGAAAAATGTGATCAAACACAAAGCAAACCAGCCCTTCCAACCGAGGAGGGGAAGTTGTCTGTGACCTCTGTGTGAGTTTCAAACCCTCGGCAGCACTTCAGCGCTGTGATGATCCTGCAAATGTTGCTGAAACAGATACAAAGCCACGGTTTGTTATAATCCAAAGCAGCTCTGGTTGCTCTGCTCACCGATGCATGTTTGCCCGAGACAACTTTTTTACTGGAGCTGTCAGCTATTTATGCAAGTGTGTCACACTCCCACACTCCTTTGTATAAAAAGGCTCATGTACATGTGTACATGTTTGTTCCCTAGAGTGCATGCATGGAATTCATTCATTATCAGTTCATAACAATTTAGGCCCTGCAGCGGATCAACCAGGGACTTATGTATTGCATTGTATGCATGGTTATTGATTAGAAACACTTGCTTCTGTCTGCTCTAAAATAGATAGTTATGACTTTGCAAAGGGGCCCCTGGGGATAGAGGCTGAGGTAGTCCAGGCTGACCCATTGATTGGGTGTAAAGGTGACCGGGGTGTACTATTGATTGCAACTGGTGGAACACGTACACCGTTGCATAGAGTGGACCGAGCCTCTTAGTGCAACAACGCGTGCAGAGAGAGGGGGGGAGTCAGACGAGCACGTTTCTACTCGCAGAGTCAAGACGGTCGGACAAAGGGAAAACCTCAGCAGCTGATAAAGTTCCAACCAGTCATGTTTCCCTGAGCTGAAGCTGCACTGCCTGTACCACTGATACTTGGCTAAGCCGTGGAAAGGGTTCAGGGGCGGGGGATTTGGGAGCAGCTGAGATGCCAGCCTGTCTCCACGCTCAGCTGTGGAGATGGAAGATAAAGTCCGATATTTGTCTGATGATTAGCCAGCTCTGCGTATAAGTGGCAAAACAGGAGGCCTTGCACAATCAGAGGTTCGCGACTCAAATATAGATTTATTCATCTATTCTCTTTTTCCCATTTGACTCACTGCAAAACAAAGCCAACCTATTAAAGCACGTATTGAGTGGTGAAGAAAGGGTTTTAACAGGAATATTGACATCAAAGCCGCTGTGTTTTTTTTTCTCTCTCTTTTTTCCCCCCAACTGCTGCTACTGCTGATTTAAACAGCTCTCTCTTTTCGCAGGGTATCTATACAGTGAGTGGATGAGCAGAGGGGTTAATGCACAGGATTACAGAGCCATGCATGCATGTCATTAGGTGGATCTCATACACACTTTGAGTGACGACCTCTGACAAAGTGGAATATGTCGGCTGGAAATTGGCAGAGTATAGACTTTTTTTTTTTTTTTTTCTTTACAGAGGATTATATCATTTTCCTCCTCAGTGACACGTATTAAACTCTGCCAACTCAGCTGATTTTACACATCAAAAATTAACCCTGGCCGCAGGGCGTTCTGATATATACATTGATACCGCAAGCACAGGCATGACATGACCCAGCTAAGCAGTAAGAGTCAGAGGAGCCTGATTAGAGAGTGCAGATACTCATACCAGGCTTTTTTGGATCAGTCAGGACCAAGGGGCAATCTGCAGAGTCGACGGATGAAGCGCAAAAGGAAGTGAAAACACCTGCAGTTCATAGGGCGGCCATTGGAGGCTAACTCTAAATTTCCATAGACTACCATATTAAAATGACCAACTTCAGCGGACCCGTCTCTTATGTGAATAAACATTAATGGGCTCATTAAAGGGTAAAAGGAAAAAATAACAATAATACATTCAGGTGAATATGAAAATGTCAGTATGTCATTGTTTTGTTACATTTTTTTTTTCTACCAATGGAAGTTGGAAATTGGCACAAATCTTACACACTGCACCTTTAATGATTTTGCCATGTGTGCGAGCGTGTGAGAATTTCAGGCAACTAATAAGTAATGTTACGAAAACACAATCAAATGAATATGTCCGAAGTGTTTAGGAGGAACGTCCCTCTGATCATGTAACATGCCGAGGTTCAGTTCATTTGTGGCAAACAGACAAAACATGGCAGCAGCTTTCATGGGGGATCCACTCTGATGTAGATTTCAATAAATGAAATCGAATATAATAATACATGTTTTTCTTCTGATACTAATACACTAATGAAAACATAATCATGGATATTATGTTCCAATTGTGTCATCAGATCCACGCTGTACCCTCAACAAATTAACTGAGTAAAGAGGAACATCGCGGGAACGTCATGAGCAATGGTTTCGTTTTAAAGGTCACTGGGACTGCAGGGAGACGACCGGAGCAGGAAATGAATTACTTAATTATTTGCCAATATAGTGCAGAAAATCAGTGTCCAATCAGAACAATGTATTCAAGGCACGTAATGCTTGACATGCCTGCAAGCTCAGGACTCACGAGTGCCACGGGAGATCCTGCGAGTCTTTTAAGTCTCTAAATCATGACCTATTCTATCAATGCACCACGGGGGGTTGAGAGAACCGTAATTTCATATTCTCTGTATGTTTTGCACATGCCGATGTCTTTGACAATAAACTGACTTTGACTTTGGGTAGAATGACAGTCCGCGGGTGTGCACGCTCATCCTTTAGAGGCTCCGCCGCGGCCAATGGTGAACATTTTGCCACACGAGTGTATTTACTCCCTCGGCTTCACACGTAAACAAACAGTGGCCGGCGGAGACTCGCAAGGCAACAACGCGCCACGTCTCGCCATGCTGTGCGCTGCCCCGCAGCACGGCGCTCCATTCGATGAGACAGCGTGAAGCAGAAATCAATATGGATTAAAACTCAGTAAGGAGCTATCCACTGACAACTGCTTACCAGGGACAGAAGAAAAACATTGCATCTGTTATGCGGCGTTGCCTATTATTCCCCCCGTTAGAGTGGGAAATGAAAAATTTGGAGATAAAGACCGGCGCTGAACTGAGGGCCGTAATGAAACATACAAAAATGGCCTCATGGGGCATATCCATCAAGGCGCTTAGTGTGCCGCCTGGTAGGAGGCCGGAATCAGCGCCTCTTTCCACCTGCCACACCTCCACTGATAGTCGCACATGAGCACACAAAGTCATACGTGCGCGCACGTGCGCGCACTCACACACACACACACACACACACACACACACACAGCGTCAGCCCTGGTGTAAGGCCTCACCCCCCATGGCC